>VZTX01006305.1:0-222755 GCA_013400915.1 Pardalotus punctatus | reverse complement strand
AAAGAAAGAGAAAGGAAGGGAAGACTAATATGAATTCAAGCAGGTCACTTTAATAATCAATTGTAGTGCCTTCTCATCACAGGCTGCTTATGCTAATGCTCTTATTCTGCCTTCTGAAAGCTGTTGCATTTCAGAATGATTTTTAATGGTGCCACTTAGTGATTTTTTCACTTAATGATTTTTAATGGTGCCATTCTCTAGGGATGGAGGAAGGAGTATATTTTAGATCTCAATGTGCCAAGATGAAAAAGCATATTACCAAGCCCAGAGATTAATATTTCTGAAGTTTACCATTTACTAACTGAGTTACAGAGAGTCACAAAAACCTCTCAAGGTTTCAGAACAACAGACAGCATTGTGTCACTACCCTACTGACAGGCTGGAAAGAAAGATGAGAGCATATTTCCTGATTCAGCTGCAATCAAAATATTTGCATAGTTCAAAGGAATATGGCATGAGAGAGAAAAAGAAAATATAATGCCTGCTGTTATTGAAAATACTGTCATGGAATAAATACTGATATGGAAGCTGTGGTAGTCAACATGAGTTTGGTTCACCTGCCTTGTTAACACCCAGGCACGGGCCAGGAATCCTTTCCTAACCTATATACAAGATTTTTCAGGAAAATACTGTATCTTCCCACTCAACAGCCTGTGTTTGTTTCATCTCTTGCTTTCTCTCTTATCTTTCCTTTCTCCCTGTTTCAAATTCAGTTTTGCCTTTTCAAGTCATTTACCTGCTACAGAGGGAATCAAAAGAGTTGGGTTAAAAGTTACAAAACAGTGCAGCTCCACAGTCCAATGTAATGTCACAGTCCTACAGTTTCTCTAAGAGATACAGACTTTGCAAATATTTATCTCTAAATCTAAACCAATGTTCCTCACTGCATAGCTTACACAATAAAACTTGCTCGTAATACCCTAAGGCACAGCACAGATTCCCAGGGGCAGATGCTGCTCCTGGCATGCTGGGCTGCTCCCTCAGGAGCTCAGGGTTTGAGATGCTTGGTTTGGATGCTTTTTTAGAGCAAGTCCACATTGTCCAGCTGATCCATGAAACACACTGTGGTTGTGCTGCTGCTCCTGGACTCTGACAGAGGTTGCCAGAAGGAAAGAGTATCACACTGCCCAGGGAAAACCAGGACTTAACCTACTACCCGCACACCTGTGTGAATTCTACCCCGGGTCACCTATCTACATTCCATCTGGAGCACAAAAAACCAACCAAATCGACAGGTATATACCATGGTAACATTGAGTGGGTGGAGAGCAAAAAAAAAATTAGATAAAAAAGTTGGAAGTTGAATTGGTCACTCTCTCAGTGAAAATAACAACAAAGGTAGGACTGGCAATTTCACCTCCACAAAACTCCCCAAATTCACTATTCCTTTCATGGAAGATCTGGAAAACTTAGGGAAGGTACCACCTCCAAGTCAAACCACAGAAATTCAATTTCAACGAAACTTGTGTTCTCCAACTGCCATTCTCATACCAGTGAATTTCACAGAGTCATGACTGTTTATGTTCTGTCTGCAATCAAAAAGCATTCATGTGCTATTTATTCTCACAAATAAAATGCCATTTATTTCCTTGCACAATGGAAATAAATGTCTAAGTAACACTCACATCCGATAAATGCATCTTCTTCCTTCTGTGCAGCTTATTGTGACATACTACATCCTTAATTATGCAGAACATAGATTACTTAATATTACTATAAATTCAATAATATTTTTCACAGCATCATTACCAAGTGAAATACTGGCAACAGTAGGGATATTTTTTAACATTAGATGCACTTGATCACTCTGACATGCAGAGCTGTGCAACTGCTAGTCAAGATTTGCATTATTACAGTTAAAAATGTCAACTGAATTACTGGGGTTTTACTGTGTTTTTTTTTTTGGTGTTTTTGTTTGTTTGTTTTTTTTTTTTTTTTTTGTTTGTTTTGTTTTGGTTATCGTTGTTGCTGTTTTGGGTTTTTTTTAACAAGCATCTATAAAGAGATTCTTAGCTTTTCACTCTAATAAAAATTAACCCCCCACCCCAATTAGAAATAAATAAGGGGGGAAATAACTTCTATGTTGAGAACTTAGCTAGATTACTGGAGGCAGTGCCTGAGATGGCTTCCTTAATAAAGGCTTAATCAGGAACTCAGTGCCCAGCAGGTCAGTGGGCAAAGGCTGAAGCTGGTCAAAAGTACTCTCCATGGAACTTTTCAAGAGAAAGCTAAGAGTTTCTGTTAAAAGATTACAAACAAATTACAAAATCCTGTTTTCCATGTATTTATAAAGAATATATTTAAGGAAAACAGAAGCATTGAAAAAAAGTATTATTAAAACTTTATAATTTTTTCATCAAATCTTGTTATCCTTTTATCTTGTTGTCTGTCCTTACTCCTGCATTATTTGTGTCAGGTGCCTGATTCGTATTACAGAACTTCTGGGGAGAGAGAAGCTTAAACCAGCTCCTTGCTCATCTCAAAGTTCCCACTAAAGTGACCAGTGTTTTACTGGGGAAATAGAGACCACTAGGAAAGGTTGAAAAATCTCACATTTTAGCTACAAGTTCTTGCTCAGAAGACTGGATAGGAATGCATCCAGGCTTCCTTGGAATAATTAAACAGCATTGTGCCTTAGCTTCCAAGAGGAGCTCGGTAAAATTTCTGAATTTTGTGTGAAACCACATGCTATCTCATTTTTAATATAACAGAGGGTACATATAAACACGCAGCTCTCATCCTCACGGCCCATAGCTTTAGCCCAGCCAACGTGGGCACTGCTAGGCATGAAGTCCCTTCAGGATGAGGGACATTTCTGCAGGATGCTGACTCGCCGGAGGAGCCCAACCAGTGCCCCGGCAGATGCCCATGGGCCGAGGAGCTGAGGTGGCACTGCTGGCTGGTTCAAGGTTCAGCTGGGCACATAAAAGGGACTGTCACTGGCACCTCATTTTGCCTGCAGAACAGGAGCCCTGAGTACATCAGCTTACACTGCGTTATCAGTTTGTATTCCTGAGGTTCAGCAGATTCGCTTCATGCCATGTACGGCTCCAACGTGGAAGATTCTGCCTTTGAAACTGATTTTGTTAGCACAGCTGTTGTATGCTATATTCTTTAGACTTTGAAAAAAAACAGACTGAAAAGAAACACTCCTTTTGATCTTTTGGATGTTCAAATCTTTCAGTGCTTGTATCTCATTACTGACTGTATCAATACAGCCTTGTTACAAACCAGTGTTTTCTATCTAATAAATGCATGATGTCATGAAGTTAGGCTTTTCTTCTATTTGCTTTTCAGTATCTTAATTTATTTATATTTTTTCCTTTGCCATTAAATTTTGAACAGCATACTCTGTGAATTCATGGAGTTACTGAATTTAGTTATTATAAAACCTAAACTCTCAAATTTGGCTACCGACCTAAAAAGATCGATATAAAAGTATGTAGCTACTAATAGTGCAGGCCAGATATTATGGGATGCTGTGAGGTATCTTGTCACTCAAATTCAACAACTTTAGTTATCTGTTCACCTCTTAATCTCTAGTATAACAAATTTTAAAAGTTTATTATTCTGTAATAAACTGTACACAGAGATGTCAAAGAGGGCAGATTCATCTATAAACTGCTCCATACTCCTCTTCCACAGGCATTCAAGTACAGTGTGGCCCATAAACCACTGCCCTCTAAGCCTCAACCCCCACCTGTTATTTACATGCACAGTTCTCCACGCACCCTGACTTTTAATGTATTAATTGTAATACACAAAGTCTTGTGACAGTGAGAGCAAAAAAAAAAAAATCTTCAAAAAGTCAATTGCTATGGGTGCTGAAGCCCTGCTTCATGGGGAGTAACTTGACATCACTTGCTGATGGAAAGAAGAGAGCAGAATCTTTTCCTTTGCTTCCACATGTTGCTCTTATTAAACTGCCTTTATCTTGACCCATGTTTTTCCCCATCTTATTTTCTCCCCTTTGTCCAGCTGAGAAGGGAAGTGGTAGGACAGCTTGATGAACACCATCTAAGGGCAATCCACCACACTCTGTCACCATCCTCTCCTTCAGGTGTCCAGAAATGTTCTCAGAGGGCTCCATGTGTCATCCAAGACATTGTCAGGGTCTGATGTGTGCCAGTGTTCTGAGCTCCTCTGCCACAGCATCTTGAACTTCACTATTTCATGGTCACTATAGCTGAATCTGCTATTGATTGTCACATCTCCTGCTGGTTCCCGCTGTCAGTTCACAAAAGGTCCAGGTGTGCATCACCTCTCATTGGCTCATCTGGTACCTGTAGCAAGAGCTTATCCCCCAAAACTGTCAGAAATCTTGTGGCCTGCTCGTCTTCTTCCTTGTTGCCCCTGTAGCAGGTGTCAGGGAGCTTAAAGTCCTCCACGAAAGCCAGAATCTGTGATCAGAGACTTTCTTGAGTTGTTTACAGTGTTTTTCCCCGCGCTGATTAAGGAATCTGTAACAACAACCCAGCATGGTCTCCTTTACTGTCCTCTCTTTCATGCTGCCCCACAGATTCCCCATCAGCCAGCTGTCCATCCCACAGGAGAGCTCCATACAGCTGTGCTGTCCCTCTGCATGGAGGAAGCCCCCTTTTCCCCATCTCCTCTATTTCTCCTGGTCAAACAAGTTATTTTGCCTTTTTTCTGAATGATTTTTAAAGTAACAACACTGAACTTCAATAACAATTTCAATCAATGTTAGAAAATATTTGTTTCATGACTGCCTTTTTCTCACTGGGCCTTTGGAGTCTCAAGTCAATGTTTCAAAATAAAGCACATAGAGTAATGCTTTCTGGTTTTTTGGTGGCTTTTCTCTGCCTTATTATTATAACAAATGGCAATTACTTGGTTTTATTTGACAGGCCTGTGATGCAAATGGATAGATGTATTATAAAAAGCGATAGAAAAATGTAGCATCTCTAGTGGTAATGAGGAAAAAAAAATACTACTTTGTATGCTTACAATGAACTGATTATCTGTGGGTGGTCTACAAATAAAAAGCTATCCTGCCCAGACTGTAAAATTTCAAAGGTACATTACTTATTTGTGATGAGTGGCAACTGCCTCAGAATTACCAGATGCTGACCCTGGATGGAAATCTGAGAGCAGATTAAACAAAACAGTCCTCTGATCAGGTACAAGGCACCTTACATCTCTATGTTTTATTTCCAAGTGGCCAGAGAAGCTCTATACAATCAGATAGAAGAATCCTCCTCAAGGTACGTTCTATATGATCTGTTTCCATGACTACCATGCTTTTTAATAATATGTTTTCACAGTTCTGTACTTGGCTGGATATATGTAATGCAGATACAGTAGTTGCTTAAATAGTATTTGATTAAATGGATAAATCAATACAATTGATGAGAAAGATTACATTGCACTGGGAAGAACTGATGTTAACACTGCACCTGCTGAAGCAGCGATTCTTCATTTATACTAGTGAAATCAGATTAGAGTCTGGTTTTGTCTTCTCAGTGGCTTCATTGCCTTGTCGAGGGTAAGAACTTTAGAAGTCCCATTTTTTATTATTTTTTCTTTGTTGTACAATCAATAAAAAGCTACTTTGGTTTCATGGAACTGCTTTCTGAAACTTTTATAACTTATTCATCATTATGCATTAGTGATATTTATGGGGACTCACTCCATACTTTAAACATTATGTTAAAAAATCCCTTGGCATTTGAGTGACAAGGAAATATGTATGAATTCATAAGCTTATTTTTCTTTATTTGAATTGTAATGCCATCTGCCAGAACTCACTCTCGGTATGGTTCTGTGACAGCATCAGAAAGGAACTTTGCATGAGAAACAGGTATGTGGTCCTTTGTTAATGTACCAGACACACTGTGTTTGCATTCATAAGGGCACTTTGCAATTGTAGTGTTCAATTAATACATTGATTTGTGTCAATGACAAACTAATCAGGTTTCTAAGTCGCTTTTCCTTCAACATTTTTAACTGTGTGGGATAATAAGCCAGTAAAGATCTACCCATGTTTTCTTCATGTTTCTATATTCAGTAATGTTGGCATATACTAACATAAAAGAAAGTTACAGGAAGAAAGAAAAATAAAAGGAGGACAAAGTAGTTCTTTCATCTTCATAGTAATGACTTTTTATTTTTATGTCCTGCAATGTCATAAAAAGTGACAACACGCATATTTTGCACTCCCTTCGCTCTTTTCCTTCTAGATGTAAATCCTTCCTAACAGCGAATAGAGTAGCAACCCAAACATGAGAGGGGACTGAGGATATTGTGTTTGAGGGATGGAGATGGAAATAGGACAGAGGGATGGAAAAAGCCAGTTATTAGAAGAAGAGAATATCTGCTCCCTTTTTCCATGCACATGCAGCAATAGATTATTTTCATATCAGGGGACTTTCAGGTTACTCAGTCATGGCTGCCTTTATCAGAAGCATCAGCCCAGAGAGATGAGACCTCTGACTTTCACAATACTGATACATGCAATTTTGGAATCAGCAACTGATCTACTTAATTCCAATAGAAAGTAACCTTTTCCTCAGTGTATGTCCTTGCAAGGGTATAATATAAAGTGATTATTTAAATTAAATTAATTAGCTTTAATTGCATTTGTGCTTAATGGTTGAAGGTAAGTCTCCAAATTGAAGCTGTACCAAGTCAGTGGCATAAAAACAAATTTCAACTTCAATGCCTCTTTTCCTGTCAGTCTTTTGATTTCTGCTCTTTACTGTACTCCAGTCCCTTCAGCTTCTTAAATATCAAGGTCACTGCTAGTTCTTAAAAAAAAAAAAAAGAGACCTCCAAACTGCTTCTCCTACAACTTAACCCAAAAGATGTATGGTCTACCACAAAATTACTACAGAATACAGGAACATGAGACATAAAAACTGAACAGATCTCTCACTGCAATATCTCATTCCAGCCTACCCTTGCCTGACTCTATTTAATGCCTTTCTAATTCCTCTGTAAACCAGCTTAGAAGTAATCAGATAAAGGCATACAAAGGCATGTCTTTTACAGACTGACCTAGCGACACTTGATTGAAATTTTTTGAGGATTTCTCCCTATGGCCCATGAGAACAATCCAGACAGAGTGATTAGGCTGGGTCCCCTCAGTGTCAACACATCCTGTTCAGAAAGCTCAGTAAGGGCAGCAACATGATCTTACAGACTGGAGCCTTAGTTATTTACAAAAATACATGTATGAGGGCCTAAAAGGTAATATAAAAATTGCTGCTCAACCAAGGCTGTCCCTAAATCAGTAGAAAAGAATCCGAGTACATCAGAGAAACTGCAGAAATTGCAAGCAGAAGAAATGATAAGATTGATTTTGTTGTTATTGTGTGTAACTACACATAGCTGTATTATGACCAGGGAAGAGCAAATAAGTACAGAACAGAACAACTTTTAGTGGCTGGTTATATTTCTTTTCAATCATTTGCAGTCTTCATAAAATCTAATAAATTGTACTGTCCATCTGCAGAACAGAACTCAGAGGATGAAAATTTTATTGAGACTTCTGCATTGTACAGGTGTACAGATTATTATCTTAAAGCCAAACAGAGCTGGAAGGGACTTGATTTTACACGTCTCTTGATAGGAGCTCTGCTGATATAAAAAGTAATGGTGGAATTAACATCCATAGCTTTCAGATGGAGCAGAATGGGCTAAATTAAGTTTCTCTGTAATTTATGTTATATTCACTGTGTGCACTTACCAATAGCTAGGTATGTTTTTCCTTGGTGAACTTTAATTAATTTGAGCAAAATGTTATATGCCTGCTGAATATGTGTGCTCAGTTCCTAAGTTTACCTTTTGGTCTGAGTTGCAGTCAGGACTTGAGGATTTAAACTACTGTCTACTTTCTTCCTTGATCTGTAACTAGGTGCTTGCATTTCACAGACTCAGTTAACACCTGGTTCACTGGTCTGTGCTCGCAGAAAAAGATGATTTCTGTACCATGGGGAAAAAAGTAGCCTCCAATGTTTTTATAAGAAGCCTTACAAAGGCAGAGAACTGAATGCTATGTGCATTTTAGCTGCACATTTGTCTCTGCTCCACTGACAAAAACAGTTGTGCAAGTGCCATGTTTGTAAACTGGTTGGGTCTGAGCACTTCCAACACCTGTGGCAGTGGCAGGCTCTGCCAGCCTTTTAGTACACTGTGAAATGATAAAAATGTATTAGCTTTCCACTTCTCAGTTGCAGTGCTAATTGCACAAAGCAGCTTGGTGCTGCAGGAAAATCCGTGCTGTTTAACAGTAGGGGAATTTAAGTGGAAGGAGGGAACATGGTGTTGCTTCACAACTGTCTCATTTTTTGTCTTTAATCTCTTTTTTCCTTCCAGTATTTAAAAACAAGTAGATGATGAGAAAGGACTGAGGGACAAGAAAAGTATTAAAGACTGTGGAAATACTGAGAGAAAGCATGGGCACGCCAGTGAGGGGAGGAAGACGTGCCATGATAGCTGGGCAAGTGTTGCTTTGACTGGCCCTGAATTCCTCATTTCTCTCCATATATTATGTCTCTCCCTGATTTGTCAATATATTCTCATTTTTCAGTACTATTTCCCCCATTTTCCCCTCTTAAAAAAATATATATATTTTTAGCTTCTTTTCCCCTTTTATTTTCTGAAATTCTTTGAGTCAGTAATAAACAGGATACCCTTTGGTCTTCTAAAAGTGATGGAAGACAATGGTATCTTCTGCAAGTTAAAATAAGAAGAAATGTTCATACAGTTTGTGCCATACAGCCTAAAGGAAGAGAGAACATTTATGTCTACAACTTCTGAGTTTGCAGAAGCTGAGTCTGTATATCTGTACAAGTCTAAAAGAAAATGGGGGTTGTATAATATGATTTAAAATCACGTGCTGGCTGTTCCTTTAAACACAAAGCCCCTAGTGATATGAATATGTAACTCACCAGTGAGTGCTTAACATCCCAAGGATTTTATAACATTAAAACTAATTTAGATGTCAGTCTAGGGTCCTCCTGAGAATATTTGCATTTCCTTCTCTTCCTATAATAAAGATAATTAATGCCACTCAGTTGTTTTAGGACCACAACTG
The DNA here is from genome assembly GCA_013400915.1 of Pardalotus punctatus. NCBI lineage: Eukaryota > Metazoa > Chordata > Aves > Passeriformes > Pardalotidae > Pardalotus > Pardalotus punctatus. The sequence goes on along the minus strand of VZTX01006305.1, from coordinate 213,697 downwards.
TAAACACAATAAATATAGGCTGTTATCAGGCCTGTCAATTTTACATTGTCCCAAAGAGTCTGACGTTCACAACACTTAATTGTTCTGTGATGGAGTGACCCTGACTGGATGCTAGGTACCCACCAAAGCTACTCTCTCTCTCCCCTCAGCTGGACAGGGCAGAGAAAATCTAATAAAAGTCTTGTGGGTTGACACAAGGATGGGGAGAGATCACTGACCAATTGCTGTTGTGGGCAAAACAAACTTGACTTGGGGAAATTAATTTAATTTATTGCCCATCAAATTCTTTACCTCCTCTCCTGCAGTGGTACAGAGGGACGGGGAGTGGGGGTTATGGTCAGTTCATCACAAGTTGTCACTGATGCTCCTTCCTCCTCAAGAGAAGGACTCCTCAAACTCTTCCCCTGCTCCAGTGTGGGGTTCTCCAGGGGTTGCAGGTGGAACTTTGCTCTCCTGTGGACTTCCCTGGGCTGCAGGGGCACAGCTGCCTCCAGGGGCTGCAGGGGAATCTCAGCTCCAACATCTGGAGCAGCTCCTGCCCCTTCCTCTGCACTGTCCCGGGTGTCTGCAGGGCTGTTTCTCTCACATATTCTCACTCCTCTCTCTGGCTGCCCTAGCTGTTGTTTTTAGCTTTCACCCCCCTTAACTGTGTTATTCCAGAGGTGATGCCACTGTCACTGATTGTCTTGGCCTTGGCCAGCAGTGGGTCCATTGTGGAGCCAACTGGCATGGGCTCCACTGGACATGGAGGAAGCTTCTGGCAGCTTCTCACAGAAGCCACCTGCCACCAAAACCTTGCCATGCAAGCCCAGTGCATTGTTTCCTGAGATTTCCAGTATCTTGCACTCTTGCGTTAGTTATGACAATATATAATTACCCGAAAAAGTGGGGAGCTCATGAGCAACTGCAGTACTACAACATCAAGGTCATTCTCATGTCCCTTCGGAACAGGGCAGTTAAAAGCAATTGGTGTCAGTGTCTCTGAGCTAAACTCTGCCCTTTGAGCTAAACTCTGCCCACTGTTCGATTTGTAGGTCAGCCTTCTGCCAGCTGGATGTTACCAAGATTCTGAAATAATTTAATAAAGTGAACCGAGAGACCAGCTATTCATAGCAATCAATCACAGGCATTCCCATCCACACTTGGTGACAACATACTGAAACAGCCAATGAAAGTAATGAAAAATACTGTACTAGTATCAAGGTCCCAGAAATCATCAATTCTCAATTCAGTGTGTTCACACAGCAAAATCTGAAGTCTGGAGGCTGTTTTGACCTAAAAATGGCAGGCAACAGCACCTTCTTTGCTACAGCAAAAGTAGTTCACTGCAACCAGACAACAATTAAACCATTTCACAGATCCAATTATCCTTGAATGATGGGGGATTATATTCAGCCCTGCTCATGATTCTGCACTGTTCTCTTTCTTATGAAAGTTTTCCCACAGTCTTTTGGGATCTTTCTCTTAACTGCTAATAGCAATAGGTTTATTTATGTTTATTCCACGAGAAAACATTAAAAAAAATCTTTAGCACACTGGAAATTTTCCTGTGGGTCTATTGATGACTGTGTTATTTTGTGTGATCACACTTGTCTCTCATGAGGAGGAGCTCTCAATAAAGGACTCAAATTGTGATGCAGAGCACGCAACTTTGCTACAGATATTTTCTAAGTTTTCTACAAATCAAGGTTACACATATAAGACAAAGCCTTTCCTTCTTGACACTGTGCAAACCTGAGATAATCTGGGTAATTCTACAGCAATGAGAAAGAAGGGATATTTAGCAGGGCAGAAGGACAGAGGAAATAGAGACACAGAAAGAGGGAGTTGCTGCAGCAGGAACAGTTCTGTGCCTGGACACACGGATTTGCATCGCCCACCGGCAGGAGCTTCCCAGCCCTGGGTCATCCTTGCACCCACTGCAGCCCGGCCCTGGTGGGACCCAGGCTGCCCCTGCAGCACAGGGAGCTCCTCTCCCTGCGCCAGGGTCACCACCTGATGGGAAGCAGCAGAATTTAACCCCTGGTAACTGCCCATTATTCACTGTCTTACCTTAGAAAACAGGACTATCGATGGAGGGATTTTTCTGTTGTATTTTAGCTGATCAAATGGTCAGTAGGAGATCACTCCTCAAGAGAAACTACTGCTATTGCCTCATAAGTAGGCCACTTATGTTTTAAATTTTGATAAATTGTTAAACATTTCTGATATTAAGGACAACTAAAAACTGTGACAATAAAAGGAAAAAAAAATATACTAAAAACCAAAACCAAGGACATCAGCACTCGATCTTGTGAGAACAAAATATTGGATTAAAGAAAGGGAAAATTCATTAAATTACTGCAATATGAATGGTCTTGAGATGCCAAATATGAATACAAAATTTAATTTTTAATCTATCTAAAAGTGTATGTCTGTAATCTTTGATTTAAACTAATGTCTAATGTAAATCTTATTAAATAGATGAAAATGTTTGAAAGAAAGAGAAGAGAGCAGAATCAACTGCATAACTTTTCCCCTTCTCTCACAAAATAACATCTTGATCTCTTAAGGATAGCATACAAAGGCCCTTAATGTTTTCGGAAGACCAGTTTTTACCTTTTTTTAAAAAAAAATAAAAAAAAATCTTAATGGATATTTTTGATAAACCTTGTGTCTTATAGAGGCCAGAAAATGGGAATCTCTGCTAATGGTTCTACTTCTAGCATTTCACATTTCCTTTCAAAGTGATATAAGCTAATTGAATGAACAGAAATGAAACAAATGTGCATAAGCAGACTTAGAAAACATCAAAGTGCAATTTTCAGCTAGGATAGTCTCTTTTCTGATGTCCATTCCAAACCATATAGTAGACTGGCAACATCCACAGATTATTTTTCACATTTGCCAAAGAAAATACCTTGTAACTCCATTTGTATGCAGTTGATGCAAGACGAAAAAGATCAAAATAACAAAACCAGACAGTGTTGCCATATGTTCCAGTATAGAAGCATATTATAGTACACTAACACCCCATCACTATCATATAAAAAGGCAGCAAAGATAAATGTACCCTAAAAAAATCTACTAAGGAATTAAAAGTTGGGTAAGATAAGTTTTAAATTAAATAAACCAATTTACCCCCCCTTTTTCTTCAACATTCCTATTCTTTTTTTCACTTTTTCTACCCATTATTAATATTGTTACAGATTCTTTCAGTACTTCCTCTTACAATCATCAGCGATCTTAATGTAATCTTTGACCAGTAGCTTCATATTTATTTTTTCTTACAATTAAATCTTCCAGGAACTATAGCTTGAATAGCTTAAGAATATGTAAGCTTCTTATGTCTGTTATATCAAAAAATCTCAGCCCAAACTTTAGTGGTCCCCATAGCATCCAATCGTAGTGTTACATATGCTGCTCTGTCAAAATTATTTCTCTTTTTTAATACAAAACATGTGACTTGTCTAGTTTAGTGTTTCAATACAAGTCTAGATTTTCTAATTTCAACCCTGTTTCTTTTTCCCATCAAAATTTATTTCCCCTAAAAAAGTTTAGGGTTAAGGTAGGCTGTGCTTTGTTTTTCTATAGTTACCGCTCTGCGTGGCTGTAATTTTGGATTGAGGGTATCTTTTACTAAGATAACCTTCAGCTGAGTTCTGAACACTCCATGTACACACAAGGATGGAGCTAGAAATATCACAAGCACAGAAAATCCCTGTATTAAAGGTTCTGCTTCCCAAGTATTTAGATTTGCTGGATTCTTCAGTTTCCCTTTTATCTTCAGGAGAAACCTATGGGCTAATAATCACATTAAAAATCTAATGGAATTGCAATCTTCAGGAGAAATGAGGAGGTCTTTGAGCAACCTGGTTTGGTGAAAGATGTCCCTGTGCATGGCAGGAGGGTTGGACCAGATGATCTTTGAAAGTCCCTTCCAACACAAACCATTCTGTGATACTAAGGAGAATGGGTAATATGGAATGTGGACAACTTGTCTCCAGGAATGACAGTTTCTCTACAGACAAGCTACTTTTTTTGTTGCTCCTCTCACCCCCTCTTTTCTCTCTACAGTTTCCAACCAGGCACTGTTCAGAGATATTTTTTCCAGATCCCTAGTTCCATTCTCATATATCTTCTCACAAATGCGTTCCCCCACCTTAATAATTTTTTTTTTTACATGATGCCTCTCGTAATTTGTGTTGATTCACCCTGAATTAGCATTCAAAATGAATCAGAAAACTTAAGAAGTGCTGTGACTTATACAAAATTTGTCAAAAAGTGGCTTTTCTCAGAACTGCTGGTTCTTGATGATGGTGTAGGTGGGTTTCTCAGCCCAGCAAGGTGTCATTGCCACTACTTTTTTGAAGCAGACACAAGTCTAATAATACAGCTGTCTTTTATATGGCATTCTTACCCTAAAATAATGATGTTAGAGCACCTGAAGGTCTGTGAACTGATCCAGTGCTGTGTGCAAAACCTGACTGGACTGATGAAAACCAATATTCTGTTTGGGGAAGGAGGACTTGCAGACTGCTTAGGAAGGACACGCTGGGAAGACAAGGAGGTGGAGTTGCCCTTTATGTGACAGAACAGCTGGAATGCACGGACCTCTGCCTGGGGATGCATGAGGAGCCAACTGACTGCTCATGGATGAGGATTAAAGAGAAGAGAGCTAAGGGTTGGCCTGTGCTTTCCACAGGCTGCTTGACCAGGAAGCAGAAGTAGATTAGACCCTTGACAAAGAGGCAGATTAAACGCTCCAGAGAAAGACAGGAGCAGCCTCACATTTGGAGGCTCTGGTCCTCATGGGGTACTTCAAACACCCCAATATCTGCAGGACGGACAACAGAGCAGAGGTTCCTGGAATGCATCAGGAACTTTCTCATCCAAGTGAAGACAAAGAGGAGAAGTGATCTGCTGGATGCCATACTCACCGACAGGGAGGGACTTGCTGGGGATGGGGAGGTCAAAGGCAGCCTTGGCTGAAGTGACCATGAGAGAGTTGAGTTCAGAGGTCCCTCCCAACATCAAGCATTTTGTGATTCTGTTAGGGCAGAAGATACTGGCAACATCTACACGATCTGAGGTAGCCTAGATAATTGGACATTTATTTGCTAAAAGTATTTAAAAAATGCCTAAAGAGCTGCATATAAACAGGCACAAGAAAGACAATGCCAGGGTAAAAAAAGGTGAAATGTACAATAGTATTTAATGGGTGAAGTAAATTTAGCCTCCATACTTATTCCTTTTTTTGTGCATTTCAGATTGAGCTTTTGATTCTGGTTCCAAGTTCAATACAGAGCCTACTCATGAGGCACACACCTTCTGAAAATGCTTAGATGTTGTTGAATGTTCGCTTTTGCTGGCTAGATCTTTTAAATCTAAATCCTTTTCATTGAAAATAATTGAATATTAAAGAGAAATTTGCTTTCCTGTCTCACAAAAGTATTCCCTTAATCCTTAATTATACGTGCTATCACATTCCAATCTAAGCTGTACAATTCTCAATCATATTTACATATCCAGTAGGTTCTCTCTAACCACACAGGTAACATTTTATTGACCTATTTCAGTTCCAGCTCATTAAACACAGATGTTCTGATGCTTAAGAAAAGAGCAGAATGTAAACAAACACCACCCCCTCCCACCCCCCCAATTAAGTGTAAAATTGTAAAATTCAGAAAGGCAAAATGGCTGATTTAAATTCTGTCATATGAATTCTCAGGTCCAACCAAGCCCTCAGTTTTTTCTCACTATGAACTGGGGTGTACGTGCAGGATTTCCACTGAACAAAAGGGACTAAATGTTGCCCTCAGTCTGCAGCGTGTAAGCCCTCACTGCAGCCACATCTACACAACTCAGGTCCCAGAAACATCTAGCAATAGACTTGGCAGCACAAAGCTGCATGCAAACCAAATTTATCTCGCTGCATCTCATGCAGAATAAGACCTTTAAGAGCTAGTTAGGCATCCCCTCAACATGTTTTGAAAGCTGATTTTTAATTTCTTTGCTGCACTGGAGTTGTCAAGCATTTTCTTAGATTATAAATTCTTCTGGGCTGAGATCAGCTAATACTCATTTGTCTGGTAACTTCAGAAAAGGGCTCTCTTATGCTCTATGACAGTACATATTAATAGTGGTAAAGATATAGTACCAACAGGTCAAGCAGGAGCAAAACACAGTGTTTTCAGAGTAACTGAAAATTATTTATTCTGTAAAACTTCAAACCAAACACAATAAAGACACAGGACTGATGAAAAAGTTTTTATCTGAGATATATAATGAAGAGAGTTTTATCTATGATAAACAGCAAATCAGAAAAGAATTTTATATTCTTATCAGCAGGCTGAGATGGAAGCAGATGGAGAAGCTGATAAAATGTGATAGATGGCATTTCAGCTTCTGAGCCATACTGTTGAACATTTTTGCTTTTCTGAGATTTCCAGGATACACAGATATGTTTCTATTAAATTAAGCCTGAATTTGCTTCTAGTTACAACTCAGCATTTATTGAATTGCAAGGATCCTGATATTCAAGAGTTTATGTGCTGACTTCAGGTAAATCATGGTTCTCTGCAGCATCATCCTCACTACTGAGATATTTTATGTTTGTTCTTTAAATTACTTGCTCAAAGCAATACTTGTTTTCAAAATGTGTAGTTGAATAACTAATTCTCCAACAGCTTAGCAGAATCTTTTCCATATGAAATGCCAAATCTGATTTCTGTGCTCAGCTTTCTTTTTTCACAAGACTACAGATATGTGCTTACAGACAACTCCAAAATATCCACAAAATACAATAACATTATGTTAAGAAGCATTTAGATATGATAGCTTCAACTGTGCTTTTGATTCACGATATTTAAACCAAGAGATTAACTGATTAAATCTGACAAAATAACGGCACCTGCTTCTGAATGTGGAGCTGTTATTACCGGTGGCGTAGTTAAAGTTTCTTTGAGATTGGCAGCTATCGCATGGGACAGTGTCCAGGCCTGTTGATTCGCTGTGAACTACCAGACTACACTATGCCCAGCATGATTTAAAGAGACACCATCAGAGTCAGAAGACAGCTTTTTAAAATACAATTTTGCAAAAGATTCTCGGCTGGATTTCACACTCAGTAGTTGTAAGTCCAATTTTTTCCACTCTTCCTATTTCCCAGGTTTTTGACTTTGCAATATGTTTTGGGATTAGCTCCTGAGAGCCTTGAGTTTCAGCCAAACATGGATAATGGATCAGATAATGCTAATTACAATTAATAATGTGGGCAATAGTATTGTAAATTGAGAAATTAACACAGAATTAATGTTGTCACTGAAAGTTGGAATGATGCTGTAAGAACACAAAAGATGTAACTAGAGACCAAAATATGGAAAAGACAGAATTTAAACTTAAAAATATTTATTCTGAATGGAGTGTGATGATAAGTAAATTTGCCTAAGGATCCATAACTATTCAGAAACTGGGAATAAGGGATAGATTTGGCTGCTGATAATTTTTCTGGGTGAGATTCATAAGAATAATATTTGTTTAATTTAAACACAATGTGCAAATACTCCCCATCACGATACGGCCTTCAAGTTCAGAGAAGATTTGAAGGAAATTCACCATTTGCCAAAAGTATAGCCTTACCGGTGTTCTCAGTCAAAAAGCAACTGTTTTCATTTGCTTTTGCTTTTTCATTTCTTATGAATATTTATTTTACAGACTAGAACCGGGAGTTCACATATTTTCCTATAAAGAAGCATCCTTCTAACTAGAGAAAAAAATTACACACACTCTGTATTTTTTACTGGCTGGCTGTGCACAACATGGCAGGGATTAAGCACAGGAAGGATTAAGAAAGCAATGATGTATGAAGGTCTGGTGTACAAACCTGTAACTGGGTAAACCTATGCCCACACCAAGACTTTAATGATTATGATGGACATAACTAACAAAACATCCATTTTATGTTTAGTGTCTTACACTAAAGCATTCAGGATTTTCTGGAACAGGTAGATACAACAAATATGTGCCATTTCTATGCTTTTCTGTTACTTTTCTCACTCTAAGAGCTACCAGTCACAAACATCTTTGTGAATGATAAGGCTGAGTTAGAATATATGAAGAAAAGTAATTATGAAAATTTAGTGATTCACTGAACTGTTCCTGAAAACTGTTCTTTCTGATCACAGAGTAGAAATTGAATCAGTAAAAATTTGGAAATTGAGCAAATTTTTGTGCTATGCCAAAATTTTAAAATTGACCTCTGAAATGTTCTCACAGAAAGTGTGAGTTTCTAAGTGCTGCATCACAATATTTTAAGAAGTATTATTTTGCATGCTTAGTTACATAAAAAATTAGAAACTGCTTACAATCATTATGCAAGAAGCAAAATGTAACTTCTAAATTAGGTGTACAATTATTTTCTCTAATATCATTATATGTTTGATGAATACATAGTAATAATTTCTCAGCTCTAGTTACAGTATATTGTTTGAATTTATTGCACTGGAATCTGTTTGTCCAAATGAACATTAAAAGCAAATGATAAAGCCAGAAGGGATCACAATGATATTTTTTATAATAAACCTTCCAAAGAGCAAGTGATGTATTGTGTTGATTCTGATGCTAAAATACCTGAAAAATTTTGATATTTAGAACTGAGAATTCAAAAAGACAAATTCTGATCTGTAATTTCATTCTCCTACTTTGAAGAAAATGGTAGGTAAAATCATTGCTGTGGAAGTGTTTCAACCAAGATTTATATTTTTTCAAATTTCTTTGACTTTCTTTCTTCTCCCTTTCCCAGACTATTATAGCAATTATGTTGCTTTCTAAAATCCCTGTAAAATATAATGTGATTCACTTTTTATAATTTGCAGTGAGATACTGACTTGCGGGTCTTTTAATGATGCTATTACATGTGTACTGATGCTATACTAGAGTACCTGGTGGAAGTAAAAAGCATTGCATGTGCGCTGGATATAAAAACTGTAAATTTGAGCAAGGTTGACCAGCATGTTTAATAATATCTTGCACATCAACTTCTGAAAACACTGAATGATGCAAGAGACAGCAATACCTTTGTGACATTTTTTTTTAGCTCATCTGGAATCCTTAACTATTGAAATGTTCTATTCCTGGCTCACAGGCATCATCAGTACAAAGCATCACAGAATATGTGTCAAACCAGCAATCCTGGTGGAGGCTTTGAAAGCACGGTGCAAATTTGGTATTTCACTTTTTTCCAGTATCAGAATGATGTAATAAAGCACCAGTCAACAAACAGCAGAGATCTGGGAGAATGGCAGGTGACCAAGGAAACTATGACAACAGTATTATAATAAATTCATCTGTTCATGGGTTTCAGAAACTACAGGCACTTGCATTGTTAGTGTAGCATGTAAAATACGGAAAAAAACCCCACATTTTCAGCCCAAAATGATGGTGCATTAAGCCGGGCTCAGTGCCCCACTGATGCCGCTCCACAGCTCCAGGAGCAGACTGAGGAGCAGCCAGGCTGGAGTCTGCACAGAGCAGGCACCCAAATACACACGTGCAGTTCTGTTCAGCGACAGGCACGCGCTGCTTTGTAGGTCTCACTCCGGAACCTTTAGACATTTGAAGCCTGAATTCATAATTCAGGGGATGTTCTCACAGTGTTATCTTTTTAACACTGACACTGCTTTTTCCTCTTGCAGAAATAACAAGCTAGCAGAGAATAGTTCTAAAACAAATGGAAAACCAAACCAAAAGGAAAACAAAAAACCCATTAGTAAGGCAGTGACTGAGTCTGTTCTATCTTACTGCAGAATACATTAAAGTTAAGGGTGCAACATTGCATTACCATTTTTAAAACCTTAAATAACGTCAGCTAGAAACAGCACTTCACTTCTTGCAGGCTTTTTTAAAAAAGAGAAACCATGCTGGAAAACAACCTGATTTAAAGAGTGAATTCAATAGTTTTAAACTTCTTTGATAAAAGAACATAGAAAAAGCTAACAAAAGAAATAAATCCTGCCAGGGTATCTGATGCTAACATCTCCATAATTCAGTTTCTCAGAAGACAGATATCTACCTGATTTTTCTCTTTAAACTAAATTCAGCTGGATTTCCTCAAGTACACTTAAAGCCTTAAGTGTGACTCACTTCAATTTAGGATCTAGAGAGAAAGGAGAAATAATGGCTCTTGCAAAAAAAATAAAAAAGAGAAACTGCAATGCAGAAAATCAGCAGTTACTAAGTAGGAGTTTCAGCCTATCATATTCTGGAGTGGAGGTCAGATAAGTATAGATGATCACATGAATGAACGCAGGGATGGCACATCCTGCTTACAGCCAGGCCCAGTAAGTCTCAACAGATCTAACCAATTGCTGTGGCATTGCTCTCTGATCAAGCAAAGGCAAAGAGAAGCTGTCCAGGAAACTTGTCATACAAAAAAAAAATAAAAAAAAAATCCATTTTACCAAGGCCATGCTCACACTCAAACAGGTGACAACTGTATTTTAAAGGAACTAGCCCGTGATTCGGTGGCAACTGCGGTTATTGAAATGGGTGCCCAGAACCCAGGTGGTTCTCCTGGCTACGTTGCAGGCAAACAGGAGAACATTCCTGAGTAGCCTGGAATCACAACTGTCCGGAGCTGCTTTTGGTGGCTTCAGAGCAGGACCCTTGTGCTGTAGGCAGTGCTGGTCACAGTGGCTGTCTGTCACCAAGCTGCTGGAAAACTCCCCTCATAACCTTCCATCTACTGGCTTTGAACTTCTGAGAGAAAATTGAAATGAAAATGGTCCAGCTATTTCCTAGAAAAGGCTCAGAAATATATATTTGGGACAATGATAAAAATCAATAGATCTTGCTTTTGAAATGCTAAAAGGAAGTTTCTGCTTAGGAACAGAACTTAAAGAGAATGTTTTTATGTCAAGCAGGGCCTTTTGTAGACTCATAAAAATCACTAAACATTTCAAAACCTGGTCAGGTAAAATTTCTGCAGTTCATGTCCTTTCTGAGCACACAGAAATGTGATATCTGATGAGATAGAAACATGTACCTCTTTATCACAGTTGTACTGCACACACATCTGCATGAGATAACAGAGCGACATGGGACAATACTGGACTTTGTAAGCACTTGTTCTCTCCGACATCATGTAATCCAAGATACTTGAATGTCACCATTCCTTGTCTGCTGGGAGCACGTGTGTGCTATAGACTATGCAGCCCCTCGCTAGAAGAGAGCCCTACAGACCCTCCAGAGCAGCCTACAGCCACAACCCCTCCACTCTGCTGTTTTCTCACATGAGTCTGTTATTGAAGCTGCTCTTTGCAAAGTTGCAGAGGAATTATGTGAACAGAAATAGTTCAGTGTCTTTTTTTCTGTTGTTTTTTAAAATAATTGTCAGTAAAACATACAGAAATTAATACTAAAATTTATAATTAAAACTGAAAATTTAAGATGGGTTCCAGAGTCTTGAACTCACCATCCAACAAACAAATTTCACACTTTTTTTTTTGGCCATATTGCAGTGTAAGAATGCAGGCCTTCAGAGCTATGTTCAACAAGAGCAAGTCCAATCAAGGTTCAAACTGCAATTCCTGCAGTTCCTTGCCTTAAGCACTTTGGAAAAGAAGCAGAAATGTCCCACAGCCACAAGTCTCTTCTGCAGAGCTCTGACCCGTGCCAGAGCACACAAAGGCCTGTCTCCTGTACTCAAGGAAGTAAGGGTCCAAGTGAAAGATGCTCACATCCATGCAACTAAAAGACAATGTCACAGACTATATGAACAAAAGACCCAAAACCAAAATCACAAAAGAAACCTGAATTTTAATGTGTTTGGATTTTCAGGAGTATGTTTCTATCATCTTAACAGCATTATTTAACTGTCTCTTTGTCTTTGTGTGTGTTCATGTGTTGAAATATATTATCTAGGCCAAAGTTTTGTTTCTGTCTCCACACGTATAATAAGATTCAGGAAGACAATTACCACATGGCACTTTTTTAATATCTGAGATTTCAATATACATTTCACACTGATATGCTCACAGAAAAACCAACCTTACTTATAGAAATCCTAGTTTTCCTCAAAGCTCAGATGGAATGGAGAGTGAGATTAACATTTTAATTTCTGGTTTTGATTACTTGGTGGCAAAACAATAGTACTATAAATTAATTAACATATATACAGCAAGAGGTAAATGACATTTGTCTGAGCAAAGACACGAATTTTCAAGGTAACTAGAAGACATGAAGGGTCTCTGAAAGGGTCAGAACATGGAGTCACAAAAGCAAAACAGCTGTATATTCCTATGTACAGTGATGGAAAAGGAAACTGGACAACTTAATCACTTGTATATTAAAATTAGCAATTGCAGTTTAAACAGATTTAAACCAATTTAAACTACTGCACTACTGCAGAGTAGTTGAAACAGGTAAGTAAAATTAAAAAGCAGATAGTAGATTATAACTCTAGTGATTCTATCTGATAATAAACCTGACAGCTAAATAATAAGGTTTTACTGATTCTATTACCTGAGATCCACAAAAGGTGATCTGACCTTTGCAAAGAAATACAATTAATCTCATTCAGCAATATGTTTAGCAGTTACGTAGCACCAAGCATCCATCAATATAAGTATAGTTAGCAAATTTAGTATATAAGTAGCTCCTGCCATCAATTATTTTAATGCTTAATATTATTCCCACTTCTTTTCTGGTACTGAAGAAATGTATAGTCTGAAATAGTGATTTCACAGTACAGTTAACTAATGAAATTGTCTTCTTGATACTGTATTTACTTCTCAGCTGGATAGGTGTGAAAGCATACAGTTGTTACAATGGCCTCCACAGCATTAATGAGAGAGTTCTCCTTGAGTTGCAGCAGTAATATTTGTTGTTAATTTGGTTTTAGAACTATACAAAAAGAGTTGTAGTTTATATTTTTGCAGAGGTTAGGAAATCACTACAAAGAAAATCCTATACAAAATGCTTTGGACAACAAAGGGCTTTTCATTTCTTTCTTATGTAGGCCCATGGAAAAGTCCTACCCCAAGTGCAGAAGAACTTGCAGTCATTGGCACATTTACTTGGTTTGGAAGCTGATCAGAATTTCAATGAAAGTTTCACAGGACTTTTCTGTAACAAAATTACTAGGATATCTGTTTTAGGCGAAATGTAATATTCTCAAACCCACAGCAGTTGTACTTACAATGTAGTGTAAGAGCATGCTCCAGGCAAGGTCTGAGACTGAATTCACCAGCCAGCCATTTTCTTGCCTTCAGAAATGCTCTAAATGACTGCTCTGAGGGAGCTCAGGTGTTACTGCGCGACATGGGAGCTTTAGACACATCGTGTGCTTTTGAGAATTGTTGCTGTAACCCTGAGGAACAAGACTAAAGAACAGGTTCAGGAGGTCTCCAGCTGTTCAGGAGCCCGCAGCCATTCCAGGGCAACCCTAACCAGTCTGGGGAGGCTGCACTGCACACCATAAATCCTGGGAAGGAACGACAGTGGAGCCTCCCTCCTTCTTCTATTCCATTATTCCTGCCTCTCTTGTGCACACACACGAAACTGGGAGCCCAGCACCATGTCATCCACTGCCACCTTTCACCTGGAATGAGCTCTCCTGGGAACCACTGACTGCCACTCCGCTGCGGAGCAGCTCCCCAGCTCTGGCAAGGGCACTTACCCTAGAGGAAACATCACTGCTGCAGGTGCCCACTTCCAACCTTCCTCCCATCAGCGCCATTGCCTCCTATCTCTTCCTATAAGCATTGGAAATATTTCTAGAAATATCCCGGGAAGCTGGACTGGGAGCCGCTCTTGGGCTCCTGCCCCTGAAACGCCCAAGCCCATCAACGAGCCTCTGCAAACCCAGCTCGCGGGCAGGAGAGAGAAAAAGCTTTCATAGGTGCTTCATCCAACTTCTGTGTGCTGAAGGAGACTAAATGGGCAAATACTTGCACCTAAACAATGCAATGGGTGTAGAAATAACTTGAAAGATTGCCTGTGGTCCCGGGCAGTAATGCAGGCCAGATGTAGACAAGGCCATTGATTCTCAGGCTAGGAAATTTAATTATTATGAAATAAAAAGGCAGAGGCAAATTAATTCTACACAAAGGGAGGTTGAAAAGATCAGAACTGTTTTAAATGGAGGCTATTTTACAGATGGAGATACAGAAAATAAATGGAATATGGTTATCTTCTGCTCATTCAAATATGAAACCTAAAGCCACTGAATTTAAGTAACAGAAATAAATTTCTTCTATAAGACCTGGTGAACTCAGCACCACAGAATATCACCAAGACTTAACAGGATTTAAAACAGGTTTAGCAATTTATAAGTGTAACGACTATTTGTGATAATAACTGAAAGAAAAGAACGTCCTTCAGATTGAGGTCCTATCACAAGCTCACAAAGGTTAAGAGGAAGCTTCCTCTAATTCAAATTAAACTTTAATTGCCACTCCTGGGTTTCCTGTGCTTCTCTCTGAAGCATCTGACATTGTTAGTGTTGATCAGCAACAGGAGGGCCTACGCTCATGGCATGACATTCTGCGAAGCAAGACCACTAACCTAAACCCCCTACAGATTTTTATACAAGTGCTGTGATTTCTACTGCAAGAAATGGCTGCTAAGAAAACTGGGTGTGTGTGTTTTTGTTAACTCTGTGATGTGGCAGCATGTTGTGGATTGTCTGTATCACTCTTTTGCTGATGCACTCTCCCTTCCAGGCTGCAAAAAGAATATTCACAGTATCGCCCTACCAGTCAAAGCAAAATGTGAAATATAGAAAAGCAGCATACAGGGAGGCAGGCTGCATCCCTGCAAATAAAACAAGACAGAATTGTGGGCCTGAGTTTCTTTGATATGTTGTTGTCAGATTGTCCCAAATGATTGTCTTTAACAGCAACAGTGCAGTGCAAAGCATCCTTTCATTTTCAGAATAAATTACAGACAAACCAGGACCTGCAGTTTAAAGGGTTCTGTATCTGAGTATTCATTGTATATTCAATTTTAAAATAATCACATTGAAGTTGCTCCCTGATGGCTGTCCTTTGTGAGTGACAGAAATCATATTCCAGAACCCTTTTTCTTCAAACAAAATTTATATATAATATTTCAATCACTGACTAGCTACTGTATTCTTACGACAATGTGGGTGCACATTATTCAGTGGAATTCCTGCCTTGGCAAAGGGAAAACTCACTGTTACCCCAAATTTCTCCTACCATTTCAGTAGATCAGCATTATTCTTTTCACTTCCTATAATAAAATGTTTCTTTATTGAGTTTCATTTCACTAAGATGTTCTAATGTACCGCTAGGCAAACTTTCCCTTTCAATATTCAACCAGACTGAAAATCTATTCTGTTTTGTTAATTGCTTGTAGAATACATAAAACACTCAGATTCCCAGATAAATGGTGTAACAAAACTACAAAAATAATATTATTAGTACCAATCAAACGCTCCCAAAGCCACTTTATAGCTATGAAAACTAACAAATTTGCAAAGCACTTGCATTAAGAAGTTTGTGTGTACCTATTTTCTCCTTTACAATGCTTTTCCAAAACCAGAATTTTAAAGATTAAAATAATTTCTCCTAAGGACAAATGAAGAAATTAGCAAATCCTAATATATGCTAGAATTTATACTTTTGAAACAGCTCACTAGAAGCTGATGGTCATGGTACCAGGATGTCACAGCTAGTTGTTTTTTCCTTAGTGACAGTTTTACTTCTGATAAATAAATACATTTTATGACTTAAACAACTGCAAAACACACATCACATATTAACTCTAATCTGAAAGTTAAAAAAGAACATCCCATTCTTAGGGAAGGAGGTCTCATGCATCTTAGGATACTTTTAGCCAGCCAAGCAAGCCATCTGAGTTTGATTTATTACACACAGAATCGCTTTACAGGAGCTGAGGAGAAACTCCAGAGACAGCCACGAATCTATTAGTGTACACACACATCTTCTCCCACAAACTTTTACGCAATTAGGCCAGGCTATAACTTTGAATATAAGTGCTCATTATCTTAGCTACGCAAATCTTTAGTTAATTTTCATACACTATTACGGAATATGGGTCAACCTCATTATTTCCTGTCTACTGAGGATAATTCCTCTTCCTGTTCATAAAAGCTGAATGTCATAACCTATGAATTAAAATACTTGCCTTGTATCCTAGCTTTTATTATTATTACTACTTATACAAGTTCCTCTAGAAACAGGACTTTTTGTTCTGTGCCTAAAAGTTCAAAGCCCAAGGTGAAACTTCACACTAAAAATTATATGTGATTAAACTGGAACCTGGCAGAGACACAAACCCAACATGGAGAGTTCAACTCATTAAAAAAACATCAGGCAGGCAGGTGCTCTGCAGTTCTGGAATGACTGAGTCACAGAGCAGATGGGGGTGAATAGTGAGGGGCAGATCTTAGCTGGGGTCTATTGTCTGAGCTCTGCTGGCTTCAACAGAGCTGTCACAGTTCACATGAGAAGAGATATGCCCTTGACTACTGAACACAAAAAAGCAGATACCCATCCATGTATGTGCCTTAAAAGCAACGGTAAGAGGCACAATGCTGTAACATGAGGCACAAAATTCCACCATAACATCTTAATATTTCATGAGGTAACTCAATTTGCTAACTAAAAAATTCTTTTTTATTTCTGCTTGAAAATTTTTTTTTTGGATGTGTAGATT
Source organism: Pardalotus punctatus (assembly GCA_013400915.1). Classification (NCBI taxonomy): domain Eukaryota; kingdom Metazoa; phylum Chordata; class Aves; order Passeriformes; family Pardalotidae; genus Pardalotus; species Pardalotus punctatus. Next base: position 197,014 of record VZTX01006305.1, on the reverse strand, counting down.
TTAATTAAAAACTCCTTGTTTGGATGGGAAGTAGTAAGACTTTAGGATAGAAACACCTTGAAAACAGTGTAAATCTTTAGCTCTTACAAAGTGTTATTAATTATCAGAAGAAAACTAGTGTTTTCTAAACAGAGATGAGCAAGAATGCTCCAAGCTCTGGTACCTTTTCAGCGAAGTGTACAGTTGTGTGCAGGCAGCTACAAAACAAGTCTTTTAATTCTTCTACCAAAAAAAAAAAAAAAAAAGAAGGAAAGAAAGAAAAAAAAATAAAAGCAGCAGATTTTCTGCAGTTTTAGGGCCAAATACATATTTCAGAGGGTCTTCCTCCATTTTCATAGGGATCTGTCAGGTGTAACAATCCCATATACCCTCTGAGAGGGCTACTGATTTTAAGTTTTTTTGCCATCCCGGTAACAGAATGCATGCTTCATCTTCCCAAAGTCCAAATATTTGGGCTGCCAAACACCAAATTCTGTGAATTTCCCAGGCTCCTGCTGTTAGATAAGGTGGCACATGGACACAGAACACTGGTCTTGTGGGGTGTGCTGTGTATGACTATGAACCCCTGGCTGCAGAGCATCCCCACACCTTCCCTGGGCTGGGGTCTTGCGTCTCCCAGATCCAGCAGCCGGGTGGGTTTCTCGTTTGAACACGGTGGGGCTGCGCTGAGACAGTCTGAGAGAGGAGCTGCGGGCAGTGGGAGGTGAGGGCTGGTAAATGTGTGGCAAGAACATGTGAGACTCAGCACATCCAAAGGGGCTCCCAGAGCAGAAATCCATGCCCAGCCTGGGCTGCGCTGCTCTAATTGGAGTTGTGGGGTGTCTGACAGCCAGAGCCTCCTGCAGCTAATGGGACTTGCAGCTGAAATATGATGATTCAGCTGTGAAATTTCATCACTGAGCACGATCCTGCACCATAGCAGTCCAAATGACAAACTCTGAAAAGCGAGTAAAAGTCTTGGAATATGTCAACTTTTCTTCTCAACAGGGTGAATTGGCACTGCTCCTGGTCACTCTAAGCCACTGCGCTCTGGTCAGTGTGATCCTAAAGGCAGATAATGCTCATGGCCACATAGTGAGCCAGTGCCTGCTGTCAGATTGAACTGATCTGCAGCAATTTTTATTTGTGCAGTGATCTTGTCCTACAAATTCTTAATATTACAAGGATGAACACAAACCTAGACTGATTGTTAGCGTGGCGTTATGCAGCATTGGGCCCACTGTTTGTACTAACTGAACCTCTTCTCACTGACTTACTGTGCTTCTTAATTAACATGACCTTGTAGGTCATTATTTTCATTTAATGGAAATGCTTAATGAGCACTCTACTTAGTCATTCAAAAATAATTGGAGCCACTTAAAAGCACAAGAGTCCTCAGAGAAGTACCTGCCCTGCCATGCCCCATAGGCCTGAAACACTAATACCTTTCCTGCAGAATCAGGGATATTTTTTTACTCTGACAAGAGAAAGGAAGGCACTTTGAAGCCTCAGATATTATTTGTGAGGGCTAATTCCTCCCACTCAAATGTTGTTAAGGAAGCATCACTTAATCAGGGCAGTCCAAAGCCTCTCTGCCCACTCTCCTCACCTTTCCAGTTGTTCTTCTAGACTTCATTTAGGTTATTTCATTGGCAAAGAGCTGAATCATGATGTCACTAAGTTCAGTACTCCGAGAAGCCCTGTACGGAATCTGTGGGGCTGGCCTGACCCCTCTTCCGACAACCGGCAGTGTCTGGAGCTTCCATGGCAAAGCTGCTCCTCATTCCCAGCTTGCTCTTCCCTGCCTGACTCACAGACTGCCTCAGCAATCCTCAGTCTGTATATATATATATATATTTTAGTTCCATACAGCCTCCAGCTGCTGCACTTGTTTGCTGCCCTTCCTGGGAACTGCTGCTGGCCCTGATCACAAAAGGCCCACACAATTATTAGAGGGACGCTCTTAGGCCTTTCCCACTCATTTAACCCTCAGAATGAGAAATCCCAAGGCCAGAGGGTTGTCTACCCTAAGTGATTTCTTTCTTGGGAGCTCTTCAAGTCACAAATATGCCCAGCCATGTGCAATGCACACTGTGGACACAGGTGTGGGGTGTGCCTGTGGGGAAAGACTGGCCAGTGTGGTTTCACCCTGTGCCATTTCAGCAGCAGTGAGGTAAATCTCACCTGTTCATTCATAAACTCTGCTCGTTTTGTCCATACCAGGCAATTTCATATGGAACAGCTGAGAACAGCAAGAGGGGTCAGCAGCGCCCAGCTCTGACTGGAGCAGCAGGGCTGTAACAAATCATTACTTCCCTTTTTCCTGCCTAAGCCCTTTATTCTGCCACCTAAGATACTCTGTTCTTTAGGTACCCCACCAAAACTGTCCCATGGTTGTTCACATCTCTGACCCGACCTTTGCTTCTCCTGCTACTCCTAAAATTCTTGCTGAAGAGGACAGAGAATGCAACAAGTCAAAGTCCTGGCTTCCTCTGAGAACAGTGGTCTTACCTGAAACTCCACCTCCCAAGTGAATAAAGGAGAGGAAAGGACGATACTCCTCAATCAGAGTGGAATTTCCCCCTCCCAGAAAAGGTTCACATTCAGACAGCCCAACTCAATGGCAAGATATTTAAATTTTCCAGCTTGTAACAGGGAAACTTATTGGCATCCATGCCCTCTATGTGCCTGTGTTGATCACCACCATCATCTCAGCTACAAGAGTCAAAAAATATGTTTTGATCCCTCTCAATTGCAACATCCTACTATGGCCAAGAGATCAAAATGTTATTTTCCATATATAATGCATTAATTCTTCACATCCCTATGAATCATAGATGATGCCATGCTAATAGCCTCTGTTGGAACTGTAAGATTGAAATCAGACAGTCTGTGGGAGGAAAGGTTGCAGGATCAAATATATTACTCTCAAATGATTCCAAAATGGCTCCGCCAGGTCAATTATTGCAAGCTATTATGGTACCTGTCTCCTCTGTTCATTTAAATTGAGTGCAAAGCCTCATTTAAATTATAGATTCGAACAGCACGGTAGTTACAGACTCTGCATAGAATTAATGACATACCACAAAGCTTAAGTAAATGAGTTATTTTATGCTCATGTATAAAAAGAGAAGAGATAAGGAATCATCTAAGAATTAAGCTACTCAGTACCCTGAGCAAACAGATACTTCTCTTCTGGATGTTCTATTAGTGTGTACTTTCACCAGTTGAAAACCAGGCAGTACACACAATTCAACATTTATTTGAATCCGTAATAGAAGTATACTGCAGCCAGTCTGACAAAGTGGAACAAACCTGATAATTACTTCCTGATAGTCTATTAAATGATAAACAGGAGATTTTAAAGGAACCGTCTGGTACAGCATAAACAACAGCTCTGACCAATTAAAAATGTATATTACTGAGACACAGACTTTTATGTCCTGGAATAACTTCAGCAGTTTCTATCAAAGTCTGTCTCACTAGAGATCTGATCAGAGACAGAGATCTGATGAAGCTAGACAAAGAAATATGAGTATCCAGTGCCAAGACAGGCCTTATGAACATCAAGAACAACAAATATTAATTAGATGTCCATTATCAAATTTCAGCATTTTGCAGCCTTATATACAGGTTGAACTTCAATAATGTACATACCAAATTGCATTTCTCACATCATCTTTTTTCACTTGCACTCTTTTGATGATATTCCTAACTTTTAGGCATGGTGATTTTTCCCAAATGTCTTTCCAGCTAGTCAGTAAGGAAGACATCAGATAAGAGACAGAGAACGTGGATTATATATTCCAAGGTACGTATTTTAAGGTAGCAGCCAACTTTGCTCTGTGGCTCAGCATTTCCATCTGCTGACAGATTTCTCCTAAAAAATATTATGAACTGAAAGAATAGCAAAACCCCACCATGGCAGAAGAACTAATTCTGATCGTGCCTTCAGCTTGACCTTGACTTCAGTGCAAAATACCCAAACTCTTCAGTCATTCCATGCCCTCCAGCCTCACTAAACTGAGCCCTCGTTGGTGGTATCACTTTCCTCTGCATTCCTGGCAAACAGACAGACGTGATTCTGCTTCCCTTCCTCACTCAGACACACTCTCAGAGGTGACACGAGCCTCCTGCGGGGTACTGGGTTTCTAGATGGCAGATAATTATTGACATTTCACTGAGATCTGGGTGGGGAAGGTTACTAATGTATTAGAGGAGTGATGCGAGGCTGTCTGAAGGGCGAAGAGATGAGATCAAATTTTACTGCTATAAAGAATCACAGGCTTTGGAAGAATTTTCCCTTTTCAGGGGTAACCAGAAACACACATTAATTAGCATTACTAGCATTACTTCCTTTTCAAAGAAAACCAGTCTCTTGCTTTTGTTATAAAAGAAAGCAATTCTATAGTTTTTAGAGTATTATTGTAACCTTCCCTAAAATCTAACAGCCTCATGGAAAGGACTATGGACCATAGCTAATCAGCACAGGTTTCCAAATCTGGAATACCAAATATGTGACAGACAAACAGCTTCCAGTGAAGTTGGATTCACTGACAGGTGTAAATATCTTTAACCAGGAAGTATCTAATTGATGAGTTTGGAGAACATGGGATAGAGGTTTCCACGGATTGGTATAGAGGGATAGTGTGCGGTAGGGATGCCCAAGGGACCTGATTCTTATAAATCTTTTTGCAACCCTTTCTGGATATGAATAGCACCACAAAAAAGTGGATCAAAAAAGTTTTTCTGTAATTTTGGAAGTTTCACAATGCTGATTTTATTTTTGGCTATCAAACCTCAATAGATAAAGGGTTGCATAACTTGCTCCCTTTCTCCATTTCAGTAGCTGGTGTGTTTTATATTGGTACTTCTGATGTGGCTTTGTTAAAGCTGTAAATATGGAGATGGAGGCACACTTTCTCGAGCTATATTTATTAAATCTCAACTGAGACTTTCTCAAAGGATCAAATGCAACTCAGGAGCTGGGGAGACGTGACCCTGCTAGAGCGGGAAGGCAGTAGGGAGACTTGGGAGATGGGAGAAGTCCCAGATGTGCCCAATTAAAATTCACCCAACTCTCTGAAGGGAAAGCTGACATGAACTTATCTCTGAAGGGAATTGTTCTCCCTCGGGATCCTGCATCCTCAATTCTAGGGCTTCCAGGCTGAAGAAATAAATGCTGCCTGCCAATATAGCCGAGATTTGCTAAGCACTCTGCAAATGCTGCTAATTTTGCCTTGTCAAAATCAGTACTTCAGAGTAACATGAAAGTTGTCCAGCTCACATCAGTCAGACTATCGATGAGTAATGACAGCCTGGAGGAGTAAAACCTGAAGATTAAGGACCTAGCACTGCTTGATAATTTTTCTTTTCTTCTCTCACAGTTCTGAAACTGACATTGATTTCAAAAGGCATTAAACGCCCCGCCCCCCCAAACAAACCCAACGAGAACTGTTTCTATTTTGTAATTACATATTTACATACTAAGTTTTTGTTTTACACACTTCCCTACCAAACCTCCAAAGTACATTCTCACTGAGGATATTTCCTTCATTAAACTACCACTTTTTTTCTATGCAAGACTGAAAATGGAAGCAATTGGCATATGAAGACAAAATGCTAGTGATGGTACCTCAGTTCTAGGACAAACTGCAATTAAGTGTTTTGAAAAATATCGTGCCTCCCAGTGGCTCCAGAAAGAGATGGGGCACACAGTACCTGAGAAGGTGCTCATCAATTGCTAGAACACCATTTTAGTAGTGCTTTGAATCTCTGACAGGCTGACTAGAAGTTTAAAGAATTTGATATTATCTTTCAACACAATTGTTGCTGTGGAAGTTTTGTTAGATGTTGAAGAAAAACTACTTTCCTTTGACCATAACTCAGCTGTAAATTAACTCAAAGTCTGTGCTCTCCCTTTCAAATTACCTTGCAATATTTAGTCGTTGCTCTTCACAATGAAAATTTTTCCTTGTCTTTCAAATGAGTAAAACTTGTTATCACTTCAGAGGAAATGCTGTTAGAAAACTAATTTTCTTTCAAAGAACTTGGACATGTTAAAATACACAAATAAATATTTGTTAAGAGTGTTATTCAACATGTTAAATCCCAATCTCAGTGGTCACTTGAAGCTAGTAGAACTTAAATTTGAAGGAAATCTATGGGTAAAAGGAGTGGGCTGAGAAGGCGATAGCCCAAAGCTCAGTTACTGATGGTTTAAGACAGCTGCTACATCCCATTTTAACGTAAACTTTAATTGCTTAAAGATTTTGTAAATCTTCAACAATTTAACATAAAACTTATGTGCTGGGTGTCTGCCGTACTAAATGAGACCAGGAATTCTTTTTAACAAACCCATGCTATTAACACATCTCTAAATTCACACCAAAAAGGATTGGACTACAGAGGTAATGCAGCCTAAATTTTCATGTTTCCCCATCCCTGGCTGTTTAATGTTGAAAAAACTTCTTTATTATTTTATTGCATTTATCTTGGGCATAATTGTAAATTTAAGAGCTGTACAAGTTTATTAAGAGCTTTCAGAGACACATCCTCTGCCCGAATCCTACAAGGAATGGAAATAAATATTGGGTTTGGTGGTGTGCAGAACCTGCACTGGGATTTTACTGCAAATAGACAGCCCAGGGTGCAGCCTAGAGAACAGAACAAGGCTTAGGGGCAATTTTGACTTTTGTGAAGCGGCAAAAATTAAAATTTCTTTAATTAATTTAAAGAAAACTGACTTATGCAAACTGGCTTCTCCCCCACAGCACCCTTTCCCAAGGAATGTGTGGGATTGCAGCAGACACCCAGCTGCCTTGGTGCCTGTGAACTCAGGACCGTGCTGGGAGCTCCCATTCAACACTACAACTCCTGGGACAGCTCACAGCACCTTAGAAATAAACAATTTCCCTCAATGCGAAAGTGAAACAGACACTTTCCCCCCAGAATTAAAATTACTGAAAAGTTGTTCTAAGTAGTCTTTCTAAAGACTTCTCATTTTCTTTAAAGTCACAGTAAATAATGGAAAAAATACAGTTCTAGATTATAGAATAATACTGCCCTGCAAAGAGACAGCAAACAGCTGATAATTACAAGGCATTAAAAAGGTGCATAGTGATGAAACAGGAGTAGCCTTTCTAAACTCTGGGCACATGCCAGTAGAGTCAGTTTTATTGGCCTCAAGAGGCATTTAGAACCATAGAACCATAGAATTGTTTAAGTTGGAAAAGAACTTTAAAATCATCAAGTCCAAGCACTGACCCTTCACTGCCAAGTCCACCACTAAGCTGTGTCCCTAAGTGCCACATCTACATGTCTTTTAAACAGTTTCAGGGATGCCTCTCAAAATTAATATGTCCAAAAAAAATTACAAAAAGAAGAGAAGGAAGCAATATGAGAAGGCTCTAAACACATGAAGAATAATTTATAGAAAACTTGGTTTTCTTTTAAACACATATATTTTATATTACTCTCTAACAACTATAGACTGGTCTTCTCCTTTTTTATTTGGTTTTACAAAGATTATTTCTTGCTGTTCATTTAAATAGAATTGTACAAAAGGAACATGCATGCAGCGAGGAAGATGCAGTTCATACCACACAGATGCTAAAATTGTTTCAGCTGTATAAAAAAAAACAACCAAAAAGCTCTTTTTCAAGAGCAGGGTGCTACAGAGTGCCTGAGAACTTGTACTGCTGACCTTCTGCACCTACAACTCTGTTTTCTGGAAGACAGAAATGGATTTTCTTTTTTTAAATGTATGAAATACTAGAGTGCTGTTTGTTCTCTAGCTTGTAAGATTTACTAGAGCAAAAGAAATGAGAGCTTTAGTCAAATGGGAAGGCAGGTGTCCCTCATGAGATTACAAAATCAATCAGCTCTTGTTTACTGTACATTGACAGTCTCCTGCTGTGGCGAAGTTGCAGAGACTGTTAAAACACTGAACAACGGTACCATAAACCTCATCCAGTTTGCTGAGTGAATCTGGTGGTCCCCAGACACAAAAGTAGCTTTCTCACTGCCTTATAGTTGAGCCATCAATATTTCAGTCTGGGGTGAGAAAGGCATATAGGAGACGATGGGAAGAAGTCCAGAAAGGGAAATGTGGATCCTTACAGCGGAGCACTGCTTTCCTCAGGTGTTTCAAATTCACTCCTTGGAGTCTGGAGGAATGAGCGCCCAAAACAGACATGGAGATACGTCCCTCAGTCACTCCACTTTCTTTGCAGCCAGTCCTGAAAAAATCTCAATTTTTAGGGAAGAACTGGAGTACTGAAAATGTTGTAATGGATGCAGAGCTCTTCCACACTTATCACTTCAGCCTGGGTGCTGGAATGGGTGGGATTTGAGAACACTGGTGTGCCTGTACCTGTGCCATAAATGCTACGGGACTCAAGGTGAGTCTCATGTCTCTTTGATAATCTCAGCAGAAATCATCAATGGGTCAGGAATACCTGAAAAATCATGTGTTCTCTAACAACTCATCAGGACCACCTTTTGCGCTGAGATTAGAAATCCCTCACTGAGCTATTGCACATGGCAAGAGTGCAGACCCCAGGCTTGCGGATTTCTAGGGTTGCACAGCCAAACAACTCTACACCACCTCTAATCAAAGGTGCTTGTACTTCATAATATACTTACTTTTCTTCATCCCCTTTTAAGCTCAAACATAGCCAAAAATTCCACAGAGCATTTCTCTTGATTTAATTTTCACTGTTTGCAATAGTAAATCAGTAATATTTCCTTAAAGGTGAGAGGTAGATGCTTCTTCCATGGACATAGATATCCATCCAGATTTAAGATTTTTGTGAGGAAAGATGCCTTCTGTTGCTCAGTGGATTAGCTAATAATGCAGAAATTTTCGCATATATCACTCAGGGCAAACAGTAATTTTTATTTGCTCGCTTAGCTGTGGTTTTAGTCTCCTAAATGACAAGTTTGGCCAACATATTACCATTATCCTTTGTGAAGTGTATTAATAAAGACTACAGGACACGATACAGCAAGTCTACCAAAGCACAACAGTGATGCTTGTAATGCATTTACTTAAATGCTTTTTTTTTCTCTATTATTGACAACATGGAGTACCACCCAGTGTTAACAATCACAGTGAGGAGCTAGACAGGATTTGTTTTCCACTTCCAGTTATTTCCAGTTATTTATTTCTCAAGGAAGAGTCTACCTTCAGTGTTTTAAACAAATACACGATTTTCTTAAATACACTGAATTCTTCACAAAGAAGTCCACTGTGTGGGCTTTAAAATCTATTAATTCAGGCCTATCTAAAGCAAAATTTCAGACGGAAAACTTTCTGTTTTTGTTGTCTGCCTAAACCAGAGCTGTTCATAATGCCAGAAGAATTCTCTTTTGTTGTGATATGTAACTAACCTAGAAGCATTGGTTATAAAATATCCCATATGCCTAGGCATGGAGAGCTGGGCCCATAAAGCAGGATTTGTAAAAACATGTAGTTCAGGGCTACAGAATCCAATATTGTGCGGACAGTGCTTAGAGCAGAATGCACAATGTGGTTTCAACACCTGGCATTGTCAATATCTCTGTATTCAATGTTCACTGAACATTCCAAGGTGCTCTGCCCCAGAGAGAAAAGCCAGACAAAATGAACTACCAGCTGTCTGCCTTCTCTGTACAGCTCAGGACAATAGGACTGTAACAGTATCTGAAAAACTGAATTTGCCTACAGGAACAAAAAATAAGCTATTCAGAGTATTGCCTTCCTTTTATAAAACAAAAATAACTATTTTTTAACTTTTACAAAAAAAAACCCAGAAAAATCAAAAAACAAGAAATTTTTTTCTGACTTTTAAAATTTTTTGTTGTTTTTGTTTGTTTCTTTTTCTTTTTTTTCTTTTTTTTTTTTATCCAAAAGAAAGCTTTTCTTGCACGACTGGACAAATAGGTTTATCTTTTGTTTGGTATACATAAGCATAAATGTTCTGTATCTATTTATGTATTATCTTTTAAGTTTTTTTTTTTTCCTTTTACTGTGATAAAGGTCTTTGTATTGTCAAATTAATAAAGCAAAACCAAACCAAAACAACACCCCCCAGAGAATTAGTTTTTGAATTCTTAAGAGTTTCTTGTCCTTAGATAGGTATTTTTTCCTACATCAAATCAATTCTGTGGAAGAATAAATATTATTAGTTTGCCAAGCTGCTAAGAAATACTGAAAATTCACAATTTAGTCATCAATGCTCTTAGTCCTTCAATAGTCTGAATCACTACATTCTTGAACTGATCTACAGAAAATTTATCATAGTGTTTCATTCTACCTTGCAGACTGAAGATTTTAAATTTCAAAATCTAAACTGACACTAGGAGAATCACAGTGGAAAACCTGCTTTAATTTTTCTGTACTGGAGTAAGTCCTTCAATGTTTTTGCTCTGAATTTTCTTCTAGAAACTATTAACAAAGAAGACGAGAGGTCTTTTTAACTAATAAACTGTCCTTTGTACAGTTTCTGTCCATCACCTTCCCTAGCACTACTGGATCCTGGCCTTTTCCCTAGGACTTCAGCGACTTGATTAGATTTGGGGTTCTGAGACTGCAGAGGAAAAAGATATCTATCACCTCCAGACAGCCTATGTAACATGTATTTTAATGTTAACAAAGTTCACTGTGGAAATCTGTAGTTCAATGGCAGCTATGCAGAGGAATGGATTAATTCTTTAGAGAGAGGAAGCAGAAAGAGTGGTAAACAAGAGAAAATTAATTTTAAGGGTAATGCAACTTTCCTTATTTTAAAACCATTAACAACACTAGGATTTAGAAACACTTTGTAATTTTTCTCTATTGTCTTTTATTACAGAATGCATTTTGTCTAACCTAAGTTAAAGAATATGGAAGGAATTGTGAAGGGGTACCTTATGCTCATCAATTCTTCCTTGATGAAGATGAAATCTAAAGGAGGAATATAACAAGTTATGATTCTAAATACTAAAAATATTCAGAGAAGCCAAGGGGTTACTTATAAATACTGTGAAACCAACTGGAAAGACTATGAATACAGTAGGTATATATTTTCCCTAAATCTAGTAGCAAAAAACTGTATTTGCCACGTGTAATCACGACAGTCATTGTCTTGATCATTATTAGTTACAATTTTGGTATGAATTAGTGGCAAATGAGATACAAATCATAGCATTTAAAGGACAGGTTAATATCTGTAACAGGTTGTTTCAATGAAGTTTGTGTTTCCTAGAGTGTCAAAACCTAGTGGAAAAATATTAGAGCTGTTCCAAGTGTTGGGTGACCATGTAATATAAAGTATCAACCGGTCAAGAGGTCATTTAGAACAAGCTGGAGTATATGGACATGATCTTGCTGGATCAAGCGTCTTTGATCATTCTCAAGGATCAGAGGGCAAAGGGACACATCTCCACGGAAAAGCTGGGCTTCAGCAGCAGAAGGTGGAGGTGAACTCCCTGTGCAGCGTTAGCAGCAGGGTTAGGGGCAAACAGGTGTAGTAAATTTAACAGTTATGATTTTTTTTTGTAGCGTAGACTGCATATGGATATCAGACAGCCTCATGATAGGTTCCATACACCAGGGAGTTAAAACACGTTCGTTTTCCCAGTTGTTTGGAGATTTAGAGTGAAAGATACTTCAACTGAATTGTAAGTGTATTTTTTGTCTTTAAATTTCTTAGCATTCATCTGCCACTAAATAGCAAACATTTTACAAGTCATCACAACAACAGCAACAAAACTTTCCTTGTCACCTGCTCTTTAAGGAAAGGTTTCATGCCTCCTTTTTTACAGATGGCTGTTTCCCAAACCAAGGCCTTTGGTCCCACTGTTTTGCTCTGTTTATCTGGATTCCCTTCCTTCCTTTGGACAGGCCCCTCTAAGTTTGTTTTGCCACCTCTCCATCCCATTTTCCTCTATCTCGTTTTCCTCTGTCTCATTTTCCTTGAGAGAAGAGTGAAATTATGTGTCAAGTGTACAAGGAAATACATCTTAATTTAGATTTATTAATAATAAATTATTTCAGATGCATTACTATGAGGATTCCTTGATCTTTACTGAGGTAAATGACAGGGAGAGAAATGCACCGTATTACTGATCTTGGGATTTTCTTTGCAGACCAAATCTGGAAAGCATGCAGGATCCATTTAGGTTGCCAGAAACTCTACTGATGCGTTTATTTTTTTCCCATGGAAATGCAACCAGTCAGTCAATGACAAATTCAAGTTCACAGAAGAGAGCAGAGAGATAGGCTAGGGTGAAAAGTGAGGTTCATTCCTGCTCTCTCTGTAGAAGGCTTAAAGCTGCTGTACCAGAGATGCAGTGGGTACCATATAATGGATGAGATGAATGGTAAGTGGTTTAGAGTTTGGGGCACACTGACACCTTCCAAGAGAAAAACTAACAGACATTTTATTTCTTGTGGAGGATTAAATTTGGTGGCAATAAATCTATGATAATTCCACCTTTCCCCACTAGGAGGAATAGAAAAAGCCTAGAATTTAAAGAGAAATGGGTTCTAAACATAGCCATAGTGGAGCTCATTTTTTGTGGCTAATGGAGAAAAACTTAATACAAAGTGAAGCAATATTCTGTATTTGTGGTAAGCAAAAATCTATGCCTGAATGCACTGCAGCTGAAATACACAGGATGTCTGATGATGATTTCAGCAGGAACACAGCAGCTCTTTCTCTGGAATTCTGCCAGCCCCTAGAAAATATTTGGCATCTGAAAAAACCCAACAAGGTGAAGGGTGACAGTTTCAGGAACACGGTTACAGAATCAGAAGTAAGTGGGAATAGTCCCCATCTATGTCAGTGAAAGGAATAATCACATTTCAACAGAAACTTCCTTGCTAGGCTTTGTTCAAAGAATAAAAGCTGTCAGCATTATGGCATACCAGTAACAAAAAGAAAAAACTGACAGGAAAATCACAAAGTTGACAGAAATGGTATGTCTATGGTTCCTGCTGACAGCACTTGCGTCTATTTTCAATAAGAAAATTGAAAAGTTCCCATTTCATTTAGGAAAAGGTCAGAATCACACAAAACAGATGATGAGAAAGTTCTAGTAATCAATGAAACAGGTCTTCCTCCCCAGCATAAGCTTCAGTCTATTGACTCTTGAAAGAGATTGTAATAGAAACCTACTGAATTGGGCTTTTATGTATCTTCCTGGGAATCCCTCCAAGACCCGGGCATCCCTTGTGTAGGTGTCTGCATAATTAAACTCCCCTCATTTCTGCCCCCCTTGCATGGCTGCAGTTTGCAGGGTCTTTCCAGCCCCAGCCCAGAGGGAGAGTCTGCCCTTTGGGTTAACAATGTGTCCCCAGGTTGATCCTATCTGACTTTCCACATGTCTGCTTTTATCAGGGAAAGGGAAGTCACAAGACCATGGAGAGCTGTGATACAGAATTATAAATGCATTTATACATTGCATTCTGATTTCAGTTTCTGGTTCTAGTGAAGCCAAATAGCTGCTTCCATCTTGCACATCACTCACTTTTTACTGCCTTAAGACCTCTAGACCCTTGTTGACTATTTTTACTTTGCTTTTTATAAATTGGAGTAGATAGAATAAGGCAGCTTGTCTACTTTCCTATATTTGAAATACAGAAGTTCTGCTTGGCCTAAATCAAGGGAAAGGCCATGGCACACACGTTGGTGATTTTGGATTGCCTGTGATTGACATGGTGCAAATGTGCATTAAGACAATACTAATTACTACCAAGACATAAAAACTCCATTACTTTTCTTCATTCTAATCCCAAAGGCAAATTGTTCATAAGTAATATTTGAGGTTAATACAGCTATGTGAATCTCTATACAAATATTTAATCAACCACCAATTCAACTACCAGATAGTGCTAGTTTAACTACCACTGCTTGGGCACTACTGGAGACTTTCCCTTGAAAGGCACATTTTCATTAGACTTTAATACAGAGATATAATTAATGGATAGCTGTCACAGCTGCTCTATCTGGTGATTCACTAAAAGATGTCTGAAAAATAAAATGTATTGCAAAAATGTCAGCTGCAAGTGGCAAACTGGAAAAATGACATGTTAAATTATTAAATGAAAAATGATTGATTATTCATTGTAATATGCATTCAGATGAGCACTAAGTTACTGAATTAGAGTTCGTTGTGATAAAGAACCTGGTACAAAAGGCCTGGTTTCCAAAAGTCTCTGTACTTCCCTGTCAGAAGTTTTAAGGACAGGTCTGTGCTTCAAGTCTAGGTGAGAGCCGACAAAACATTTCCTGCCTGTGCACTTAATAAAGCTGTTTCCTTATGCCAGGATGCCTTTATCAACCATCTGATGAACTCCTTTATACCAGGAAGGAGAAACCGTGCCCATCTCAGTGTGGGTCTAGGCTGTATTTTTAGATACTCTGTAGAGAATAAAGCACTGGGTACTCCTGGGGAGCTTAGATGAAACCTAAGGCACATTCAAATCTTTGCTTGTGCACCAGCTTCAGACTCGATTCTGCTGGAAAACAGTTTCCCTCATACAGGTGCAAAGTTTAACAAGTTAACTACAACAATCTTTTAGCAGGGAAGAGGACTGATTGCACTTCTAGGTGACTAAAAGCTGATCATTTAATGAGTAGCCCAAGTTTAAGTGACAATTAAAAGGCTGAAATTGCTGAGCAGTGGTAATTGCAGTACCAGAAATATTTTGGAACAGCTTTCTACTGTTAAGTCCTCCCAAAGTTTAACAATAGCCATGAGATGCATTTTGGAATTGCAAAGACAAAAGCATGTGTGGGTTTAGACTGCTCTGTGGGCTGAGGAAGTTCACGTAAGAGACTTCAAAGTGCTGATCACATGAGCTCAAGGTAGGGCTACCTGGTTAGGACTAGCTAGAGTTTAGGACTAGACAGCAAAGTAAATCTGCCCAGTAAAAGATGATAGTGCTTGCAGAATTAAATTGATGCAGAACACAAATTTAAAAGCAAAAAATATAATACAGGCATAACTTCCCCCCCCCCTCAGATTACACAGCAAATTTATACAAATATTACTGTATTGATTATCAGCATTGTAACAGGAAAGGTTTAATTTAACAGCTCAATAATTTTGGATGTGTCATTACATAACAGCCAAGCAGGTGACTCTCTTTTGCCAATTGCCAAGCTCTAAATTTAAATTTATATTGTTAATTTTGTATAATAATACCTTCAGTGCCTGAAAAGTAGATTCTAAAAAGATGGTGGATTTCTGAACTGATATTTCAAACTTCTAGACTGATATGTGCCTTTTTCATAGTGATGACTTTCAAGAGGCATTTTAAACAAATAAAAGGAACTGGTAAGGATTATCTTCATGCGCTAATGCATTCATCAGTCTCTTGATAGAACAAGAGCAAAACTACACTATAGGTTTTCTTTTCTTGGAAGGTGATAATCCTGAAACTAGAGCATGTAGCTTTATAAACAATGGTAAAGTTTTTGTTAGATGTATACACCAGAGAGCCAAAACATTTTCTTTAATGATGGAATGGGAAGCTAGCAGAGCTAAAATCATAATTTGAATTTTAATTTGGTCCGCTGAGTGGAAATCTATTCTACATGCCCAACACTGTAAACATGCAGCCTCCTTCCCTACAGAAGGATTTTATGGCTGTCTGTCTAGTGAAGACATCCTCTGTCTGAGGAACTTGATAAGGAAAAAAACCCAACCAGGATCTAGAGGAAAAAGTATTACAGAGAGAAAAAAAAAAATCACACACACAAAAGGCAGAATAGTGACATCTGCAATTCCTTTTACCTCACTGGTCTGTACCTGGGCAGAGGCACCTGCCTGCAGAAACCCAAGGGTAAGCTACAGAGTTATGGGCTTAGAGTTTGGATCAACTCCAAAGAAAGAGGGACAATGGGATAATGCCTAATTAAAAGACACAGAGCCAGAAAAGGGGAATTTAACAAATTAAAAAAAAAAATCATGGAAACACATAGGCAGAAGTTACTAAAAGGAAAAATGCAGGAGAAAATAAGCATGGTTTATGATACACAGCAAAAGGAAAATATGTAAAGGTTAAGCCATTATAAAAAGAGGGAATTAGAGCAGAATCTAATAAATTGTATTAAAAAAATCACAGTTTCCTTCCTTTTTCATTCTGTCTAGTATTTTTCTAATTAGCTCAGCATTTGTGGCTTTCAGTTTTGTGCTTTTAGTGATTCATTTATAGTGGGTTTATCTGGGGCATTATGTGGTGCAAATACTAAATAACATGACTATAATTGGTTACCAGCCCAAACGCCATCAAACACAGAGCTCCTGACACAATGACACAATCAGATTAGCATACACCTGTTACACACCAATTCATCATCAGTGGTCAATCTGCAAATATTTCAGCAGTCACCACTGAGGAAGATAAAGAACATGCTGTATAGATTTTCCTTCTCTAAATAGGGGCCTGGGTAAAGTCCATGACAGATAATCTGTGATATAGGACTGACATTGCTTACTCCTGAATTAACAGCATCTTTAAAGTCTGAAAAGAGAGAGTCTGTATCTGCAGAGCTATCAGCCTGACATCTTCAGCATCTGCAAAGATCACTTAAGGGTGAGAAGGGGAAGAGAGATGGAAAAGGAAATAGGATGAATAGAAATGAGGTAAAGGAAGGTTATGAGGATGATAAACAGTTTAAGAGTTGAAGTAGCCCTCTAGTCTAAAGGAAGAAAAGTTGGCCTTTTCATACATGTTAAATTACCTCAAAAGAGACAGGTTTAAACCCTATTTCTGAAAATATATCTAATAATACTTAAAGAGAAAAAATATCCTAATAAATCCATGACTAAGAGTATCTGTAGGCACATAAAACTGTTAAAGCTGCAAAATCCTCTTAAAAAAGCCCCAAACCAGACACATTAATAGCATGATGTAGTGTCCTTGTTGTTCCTGTAACCTTGTGATTGCAGTGACATTGCCAGAGCATACGCAAAGGCAGCTATAAACTTCTCCACGTTGAATAAATTTTACGTTTTCTGTTGCCGTGGGGATTTCCCAGTCTGAAATCTGCAGGATACAGGTGACTGGTCCTGAGCACAGGGCGGCTGAGCGTGCTGTGTCGTGCTGGCAGCACACGGACCTGGCTGCTCAGGGGCGGGCACAGCAGCTCCTTCTGCAGGGATGGCAGGGGTGCCTACAGCGACAGATCACTCCGGGAGAGCGTGGGTGCCTCTGAGCCAGGCAGCCCGCGTCCGTGATCCCACACGGATCCGTGTCCTCAGCGCGGGAGTAGTGGAGGCTGCTGAAGCTGGAGTCCAGAGTACATCCTTGGGAAAATACTCATTGAAGGACAACTGAGGGGTGAGAGGAAAAGGACGGCTGGGATTAATCAGGAGGTGCTTCTTGAAAGACAGTTAGGATAGAATGGGAGCTGCTCCCCACACAGCTGAAGTGGGAATTGGGACTTTTAAGTAAAAAATCACTGAGATGTGTCCTTTAGGCTTGGAGAGCACCAGCTAGTCTGAAACATGGGAAATCTATTGCTTTTTCCTATTTTAACTACACCTCCTCTTCAGCAGTCAGTATTTCTACCTTGGAAGAGCACCAGCACCCCTATGCCAACTTTCAATGCCGTATATATTAAACCAATAGAGATAGGCATCTCCAGGAAATTGATTTTATAATGAAAGTAGTGCAGCGCTAACTGTAGTGGAACTCCAGAGTGCCATTCAAATTGATAATAAATAACTCAATTTTCAGGCCAGTGGTGATAGAACGTTTAACACTAATCATTCCAGTAGCCAGTAGAGTATGTTGTATCTTTGTTTTGCCTTGCCCTGCCAGGGGAGGAAGTGGGAATCAGAGAATACTCAGAATCCAATTACTGGCAAAAGGGGTGGTACAGAACAGTACCAATGTGGGATTCAGGAGGAAAACAGAATAGGTAAAAGCCCCTCAAACAGCAACCACGAGAGCAGTTCTCTGCAGAATGGACAGCGTGCTCTAACGGAGGTGTTGCAGAACCATTTACCAGCCTCACCTTCCACAAAAGGGAAGTTGGAAGAGCATTTTGTGGTTCTTGGGACAGGGTGCTTAAAGCTCCTGTAAGAGTATTTTTTCAAAATGTGTTATTGAGCTTTGTCCATCTATGCTAACTGGTATTTTGACATATGGATTTTAAGATTTAAGTGAAGGTTTTGATGGCACAATGTGCTACTCATGGCTGGCTAATATAAGCTCTCTTAACAGGTTAATGGATGAGATTCACAAGACTAAATGAAAGCTCTATTTTCTCATCACAGATTTAGTAATTTAACTAGAATAATTAAAAATATGACACTCTAGAAATCACAATAGTGTGGACTTCACTACAACTATCTGTGTCCCTGTAATGGTCCAAAACCTTTAGGTCAAATTAGGTTTTGTAAAAGAGATCAGTTTTCTCCTTTTCATTTTGACTCAGTTAACCTTCATGACATAAAAATACAGAAAATAGTAAAATGCTTATTTCACCCTGTAAATATTGTAAATTGCATTTATGAATTGATTTTTAAAAAAAATTTACCTTTCCTCATTAAATTGTAAACAAGTTGATGTACTGATGATGCACACTTCTGTACATATATGTGGAATGGACCATTTCACATTAAGATCAGGGAATGTACTAATATTTACTCCTTTAGAAAGATATTAGCTAGCAAAATTCAGTAAACTATAAGAATGTTCCAATACACATTTAATGTTTATATTATGTTTTTAGCAAACTGAATTTAAACAGAATATCAGTAGGTCATTTGATAGTTAAAGCTTCCACTTTGTCATTATTAATGTCTGTCACATGGCACTATCATTTGAAAAGAATATTTGTATAAAATATCTTTGAATAAAAAAAGAAACAAAAGCATTGTCTCAATGTACATTTTTTTTCTGGTTATTTTTACAATTCAAGAGTGTTATTGCTTTCTGTTAGTATATATAAGAGAATTGTTAGGCAGTTCTCCAGTTTCAAATTCCCATGTAATAAAATAATGATGGAATATTCACATTTCATGTACTATAGAAGGATACTTTTGATGCTTTCATATATTGCAGATGTTGCTAAATATACATAAAAAATATGCCTGTCACTGTGAACTGCTATAGACATTTTCTGGTTTTGGATCATATTTGAATTAGCACATTACAAATCTGTAATTGAAAATGAAAGCCTTTTGGTTTATTTCCCCCAAACAAGTCTTGATTTAAGGTCAACATCACAAGATAATGCATCCTTCAGAGAGTTCCCCGCTGCAATGCAGAGTTTTGCTAAGATCAGACAGGCTGTGCCCTTGGCCATTCGGGAATCCCCAACTGGTAATTTGGCTTACAAGCCATTCTATTCATGCCTCTAATCAATGGCCTCTTTTTTCCCAGGCTAATGACAACCTTATGAAGCAGTATTTCACTCATGTCCCTCAGAAAAAAAAACAATTAACCATAGCTACAAGAGCCATTGACACAAATAATCTTCAAATTGGTTTTGTGATCTAAAACTGTGGATCTGAAAGGTGTCACAGACGACTTCATTGTTAAACCACTCTGATCTTAGATTTACTAAGAGACCAGGAGACAAGCTAGTAAAAGCAGTTAAAATGTTCAAAGCTGGGCTTGATCCTAAGAGATGCAGACCAGCTGCAGAATCTGTCGACTCTGCTGAGAATTCTGAAGGTTTGTCCTTCTCTCAGCTCTGCACGTCACGTCTCTGTATTCCTAGTCAGCATCAGGCAGAGTGGGCACAAATGGCATTTTCAATAGACCTGCCTCATAAAAGCATTAATCGAATACTTAACTGAGTTGTACATCTTCCCTTAGCAAATCTGTTTTGTCAGCCTCTCCTGGATCTTGTGTTTGAAGCATTTACTTTTAGTGAGACTTTATACAGCCTTTTGGGAATCCACCCAAAAGTTTCTGTTGGGCACAAAATGAATCCTTTTTAGATTTTGAGCCAATACTCTATTAGTGTTTCATAAAGCTTATACAGAAAAATAAGTACCTTTAGCACTCATACTTTATATTTTAATGTTTGTGATGTATAAACAGATGTGTTTATGTGGACATGCATTTCTCTTATACCACTACTAAACTTTGTAAATAATGAACTTTCACAGATTTCACACTAATTGAATTACTCCTTGCTAATAGGTATCCATGGAGGCTGCTCCCCAGGTTTTCTAATTTTGCTCATTATGTTCTCTAATTTTTCCAGAGAGACAACTCAAGCAGCTATTTGATATACAACGGCTGTACCCAGCTGGCTTTCACTTGAGCAGTTGCTTTGATACAGCATCACATGATGATACTCATTACTTCAGATAAATTATTCAGAAACTCCCAGATGCAGTGTCCTGCAGTTTACCAAGCTATAGGAGAGTTTTGCTAAACTGTGATGCTTGTATATCACAAATGAATATGAATTTCTGAGTATTATATACTCCTAATAAGCCAAAATAAACTACGTACTGGGTCACCAAGTTGCAATTAAACAGCACTATTTCTAAAAAGGTTCCCTTAATGTAAAGTTTCCTTTTCTTTTTCCTCTTCTCGGTGCTTTTTAAGGTTACTTAGGCGATATAACACAGTAGCAAAATCTTCTAAAGCTACAAGTTTTATTTCCTGAAATTCCTAAAATGATTAATCTCAAAGAACAATTTAACGTTTTTACTGTTACTACAGTATCCATGCTTCACATTTCAAAATTTGGATGAAGTCAGTTTAAATTTAGCCCCAAATTTTTTATCCTTTCATTCAAGTTCTTTAAAGCTCTTAGATGGATAGATTATACCTGGAAAAATTATTTTTAAAACTAAAAATTTTGTGTGTGTGTATATATATTACAAAATTTCCCCTTTACCTGCAGTTTTTAATCAGTCTTGAGTCCAGGCTGTATCCCAGCATAACTGTATTTCCTTTAAGAAAACACGCCTAGTAGATTCTAGAAAACATTCTCGAAGCAACCAAGTGAAGCCAGAAGCCTATTCCCCAGCAAATCTGGCTGCTGTCCCCCTCTTACAGAGTCTTCAGTAGCCCAGCACCAACAGGAGCTGCACAGGAGTAAAGGACAAGTGTAAAAGGCTCGATGTGACTTGCGAAAGAAAAGGAAGGTAATGGCTGCTCTGTTCCTGCTTTGTCAGACCAGTTTTGCTGGGGATCCCACACTAAATAAACTTCTCTGTCAATCCCCCAACCCAGTTAGATGCCTCAGGACCTGTAAAGGGGAAGGCTGTTCCTGGAGCGTGCCACGACTGAGGTGAGAAGCATCTCATGTACTTCAAAGACCTCCACGTCACTCAGGGTTGATCCCCACGGATTCCCTTCAGACCCGCCTGGCGGACAGGGGTGTCATAAGGGAAATCCATCTATTGAGCATAAAAGCGAAGGGTGATGTGAAACACCCTCTGGAGGTGTCTACAGCTACAAACCGTCCATGGTGTCCAGCCCTGGATTCCAATATCCCACTTTTCCATGGCTAAGTTGGGCCAGCTGGTTTCATTTCTGTGGAGTAATTAAATTCAGCTAATTAAACTGAGCTGCTGTTACCATGCATTCCTAAAGCCTTCATTTCAGAAACAAAATGATTGTATTAACTCTCTTTTTGGCTCTTTTAGCACAGTTTTAGTCCTTTTTACTGGTGGATAAAATTAGGCAAATAATCATCTTAGGGGATCAAGCAAAAAGAAGGTAAATAAAAATTACCATACATTCCTTCTCAAGATCTTTTGATTCTGAAGTCACTTTCCTGATTCTGAGATATTGATGAAAGACTCTGAAAGCTTATTCCGGATAATCAAATTAAAACTGCTTGTGAGAACCTGAAGAACAATCTCATAATACTGAGTGTTAAAATGGATGATTAATTTTAATCTCCATAAATGCAAAGAAATGCAGAAAGCAAAAACAAATAATGCTAACTGTGCATCCCCACATACGTAATGATGGGCTCTAAAGCAGGTATTACCACTCAGAGAAAAGGTCTTCAAGACACAAGGTCAAGTCCATGCGTACTCAAAAAGCAAACAGAATGTCAGCAATGTCCGGAAAGGAACGGAAGCTCAAAGAGGAAACACCATTATGCCATCAACAGCGCAGTGACACCCCAAGTACTGTGTGTAGTTCTGCCATTCAGCCCCAAAAGCAGCTAGCAGAACCTGCAGAGCTGCAGGGGAGATAGATAATGTCGTCAGAGATTTGGGAGACCTCACTGGCCAATGGGAGATTTTGTGAACTAGGATTTTCCTGCTGGAGAAATATCACATAAAGGGATATGATAATTGTACACAAAAACCTTTCTCAGAGGCTGAGAGAACTTAAATGGCTCTAAAAAGGAATCAGACACATTTATAAAGGACAGCTTGAGCACAGTGATCCTGAGACCACCACCAGCTCAGGGATTCTGCAAGATACTGAGGGAGAGGAAGTAGGAAGGTGCAAGAGGGAGAAGATTATGCCTGCTTTGTTTCTTGCAGCCTTTTCTCAACCATTTGCTCCAAGCAGTACTTAAGAGACAGGATACACATCAGACAGAGAGCTATTCTGAGCCAGTAAAACCGATTTTGTGCTCTTACTATGTGTAAAGTAGGAATTTCCCTTTATTCAGCCTAACATCAAACCCTCCTTCAGCTTCAGAATCACAATAAAAAACTCCAGAATTCTGTTTCTGATTATAACATGCTAATATAAACAAATAGCCCTAATCCATTTAATGATGCATTATTTTTTAAAACAACTTAGATAGTTGCTAAAATAGGAGGAAAACTATGTTTCATTTATCCAGAAATAAAAACTGCTTTCAAACTATGGACATGTCTAGTTTTTCTGGTCAAATACCACACGTAAGTTTTGACCAAAAAGACTTCTACAGTTTGTAATCCAGATATTTAATAAAACTTTCTGTAGGACTATACTTTCCCAGTTCTGACTACAGTCCATGAAAAATACCAATATTGAATATGCTTGAAAGAATTGCAATGTACAGAGATCCTTTTAGACAACCCTAGAGCATTATTCTGGTGCTGAAGGTTTGAGGGAGTTGACTTCTCTCACCTTCCAAGAAGAAAAATAAATATTGAAACACTTTACAAAGAAAAAATAAAACTTAAAACTATGTTAAAGCCCAATACAAAAACAACATTCCGTAAAATTCAAGCTGAGGTAGCCATACATGATTTTAATTTTAATGATAGCAAGGTATTTCTCATCTCTCATCGGGGACTCTCATCACAGCATGGCAAAAATCCACATTGTATGAACTAAGCGGCCTAGGAACACCTGATCACAGCTATCCTTTTAGTTTAATTCCTTTGATGAGTAATTCCCAAAGGCAATGTTTAAAGTTAGTGGAGAAAATATATCTCTGGCATTAAACTCAAAGATTTACAGTGTTGGAAATACATTACACAGAAGGAGAAATTCCAAGCGGAAATCCAAAATTCTTTCAACCAGTTTAAAGCTTATCTTGCTTTTCTTGGTGTTGCAAAATTCTGTGTGTATGCAAAGATGAACTAGAATTTGGCTACACATAATGTTTAAAAAATAAAAGCTGGTACTCAGTTCTCAGAAGGATCAAATCCACGGTGGCATTACTTCAACCTCAAATTCGAGTTTGTACGAAATCTCAGCTGATGGGCACTCAGTCATGTGAAAGGCAATGCACAACAGCAAAAGCTGAAGGGCAGCATTCCCAGTTCGAACATCTCCTCTCAGTTGCACATGGTACTAAGGAATATCAATATTCCCTTTTTCTTATATAGCTCCCTACAGCAACATCACTGGGAGATTTGCATACAAAAGGAGGGCAGGGTAGCAAAACACAGAACCTGCAGCTCAGAAGCTACAGTGATGAGAATGGTAGAAACAGCGAGATTAGGTCAGGAGGATGAGATGTGCCTGCCCTCACAATTGCCCAAAGCATTAAATTAACCACAGTAACAACAGTGAAATCACTCTGGAGTTTGTGCAAGTTCACTACCTCTGTATAAAGCTGTACATGCAACAGGAACATAAAGCACCATTAACCTTCCTGGGAACATAGGTTTTGTTTTGCCAAGTGGGACATTATATAAATATCAGCTCCACCTTTCTACCAGATGAACATTTAAAAGGTTTTCTTACTGATTTTTCAAAGCCCTCTGTATTTGTAACAACAATGCCTAACTTAATTACTGTGGCAATAATGGGGCACATTTACTATCCCAGGAAAGGAAAAAGAATCTGCCATTATGTCTCCTTCTTAAATTAAGAACTATGCAACAAAAAATATCCTGACACACTAAATATTCTAGCTGGGCTCTCTATCAATCTGATCATTACTAAAAATTATTCCAAGGAGAGAAAATTTATTACATTTTTTGAACCTCAAGAACAAATGAAGGAAACATGAGCAGATCAGTAACTCAGAGATGACGGCTGGCAGAGAAGTGTAGGGGGGTGGTGTTGAGTGTGGTTTTGTGAGGGCCCCAGTAATCATGGGAACAAAGCCAGCACTCATGAAATTTGCCCATCAGTCATTAATTGGCAGTGACCGCTGCCACAGTCATTCAAAAACAATTAGAAGAGAGAGAAGGAAAGTGCATCACAAAGGCATAAACAATCCAGAATAAACACTGCTGGCACACAAATTTTAAATGGGGATTTCATTGCCACAAGAATGCACATTGTTCTCCCTGGAAAGAATATTCATGAGGACACAATTGCAATATTTGGTGTTGCATAAACAAAATCTCAAAAAACACATTCCTGATCTGAATAGGGAACCCTTCAAATCAATCAATGATGGAAGCTTACACTGAGAAAAAGGCAAATCCTCCTTCTTACAGATGTATTATCCTTCCAGCTAATCCAGCGCTCTTCAGTGGATTTCAACTGAAGCCATTCTATGGCTTTTGAAGAAGTCCCCTATCACCTTTCACTAACTGAGAGTTTGTTTGGGCTTTAAATAAAAAATAAATCTTTAGGGCTCTTTCAAAATTAATCTAAAAAAATTAGCAACAACAGGATTTGCTGCCTTCTTCTCCTGTAGTAGTGTCACTTATAATCTTACTGATACTTAAGTAAGAGATTAAAGTTTGTTTATTAATGTTCTTTATCCATAAAAAAAATTCTAATTCTGCTTTTGCCTACCTAGTGGTAGTGCAGGTAAAATAAATTCTTCAGTTATTTACTAAGGCAAAAGTTCCTTAACCTCAGAACTGCACTTCTTACAGGAATAAGGGGGAAAGATTATTTGCTTTTAAAGCATATGTTAGATTCAGTTCTTAAAACAATACAGAATTTAAGATGGGAAAAATGAAATTTTAATGGAATACCATTTACTGAAACAGATCTAAGACTATACTTTTCTATCCAGCATTATCTGTTCCATTTATTTATAGAAATTCACATGTTAATGAATATCTTCTAGGTACAATCAGGAATTTTTTAAACAAAAATTGTTGTGCAAATTCCAGCAATCAGTATAGCAAGCAGTAAGTAGGCAATACTGTTCTACTTGCCATGATCTTTTCACTAGACCAACAGAAGTCCAAAACTACAATTTAACTTTTCAAAAATTTACACCCACATTTAATGAATAATCTATATTACTCAGGAGATGTTAAATATGACAGTATGAGACCAGACATTGTAGGGAAGCATGAGAACAGAAGGATGGTGAGAAGAAACTAAAGGTGATAAAATCCATCAAGAATTTGAAAAAAGAGATGGGAATGGGACAAACCACAGAAACTCCAAACAATTCTGAAAGTCCCCTATGTTGTCAACATGTATTGTATCTCACGTCTTTAATAGCTGGGAAGACACACAGTCTAAGGTCTTTCCATACAATTTTTCAGTACTCATCAGAGCAAGATTGTATGGTCTTGTATACTAATGGAGAACTTCAAATACAGGAGTATTCAGTTATGAAGAGACAAAGTAAGTCAAATAGTGGTGGGGACAGAATGCCCAAACAGAAATATCATGGCACAGAAAGGGACCACAGAGAATTGAAGGGTAGAAAAATATGAAAATGTCTGTATCTTTGAAGAAAAAACTGGCAGGTTTAATGAATATTAATGAAGCTACAACTGGTAACATCGTAGTGGTCCCCACTAAACCCACTGAATAAACGATGATGAGACTGAAAAGTCTGCAAAAACATCTGCCTCCCAAACCACCAGTGATGGCAGTCCTCTCCCACATCCACAGCTGAAAGAAATTGAATGTTTCCTCTGGTCCAGTGGAGGAAAGCAGGGGATCAGCTCTAGACAGAAACCCTTAAAATATGAATGTCAAAGTAAACAAAATATAACAGTCCCAAAACAGCCAAAGCTGACTTTGTCCACCCTTTGTCCGAGGGTGAAAATTTCTAAAAAAATTAGATAAATTGAAGATAAATTGATGGTCAAGCAACAGCCGTAGTATGAAAAGCATGAGCTCCAACCTGTGAGAGCAGTGGCAGACACTTTCAAATTCAGTAGCTGCACACGACCACGATGAATGCTGTAGTATTTAACTGTTTAATTATGAAAGTGATATTCAATTATTCTGGACACTTTTATGATCAAAAGGGAAAGGAATTTCAGATGTGGATCAAATTTTCCTACTTCTGTCACAGGAAAACTGGAATGACTGAAATTTTGTTAAAGGAGTGAAAATTGTGAGAATTGTGTTGCTCTGTAAGGAAAAACCTTGTTCCCTAAAGTAAATATTCTTTTATAGAGAAGGTAAACTATAATTTTAAATTCTCTAAGCAAAGACTTTTCTTGTACAAAGGAAAACTCATGGACTATTCAAGAGAAAATAGATAAGAGAAATCCAGCTGGGATTGAAAGAAGAAAAAAGTATTTTAAAGACATAAATCCAACTCTGCTTTAACCTTTGCTCCCTCTTTCCCAAACAACAAAACCTATGGACAGAACAATTCGTGTCTTTCATGGTGGTGTCAGAGCTGAAAGATGAAATAAAAATTTCTCTAATTAAAACATTTCTCAATTTTTTCAGTCTATTTGAGCAAAAGTGCACTGAAACAAGGCCCAATGTCCAGTACATTTAAGTAGGCAGACAAAAGAAGCTGCAGGCTCTCAGTTACCTCCAGAGTGAAGCAGAGCAGTGTTATCAGTGCAGTGTCAGTACAGGACAGGTGTAGGTTATCAGCAGTGAGATGTTATCTAGTCTAGATAATTTCTCAGACAAAATTGCTAGTTTGCACTATTATTAATAGTTTGATAGTGAGAGAGAACTTTTTTTCCTCATATGACTCTTTTTCCCTCCTTCATGCACCAGAAGAAAGAAGAATCAACGGAAGAGTTGGGTGCTTCATTTTTGTGCAGGAAAGAGCCCTGGGCAGCCTCCAAGTCTCAGGAGTTACCAGAATCTGGCCTGCATGGCTACAGAAATATGCTCATTTTGATATGTAAGTAAGGCTCATTTGTGTTTATAGTAAGTGACTACATTCATCTGGAATCATTCTGCATTTCTATGGCCTTTTAATTTTTACAGTTGCATAGACAAAAAGATCCAATGCTTCACCAGAATGTGTAATCAGAAATTATTATTTTGATGAAACATTAGACTGTATTCTGTAGAATGTAATTACATATAAAGGTTTGATGTTTAACAGAAACAAACTCTAACATTTCTTGTCAGGATTCCAGAATTCTGCCTGTTTGCCTGTTATCAGTCCTTTTATCATGCCTCAGGATTTCCTCATATCCAGAGGTACTTTTCCCTCTTTGTGTCTCCATGCTGAAATAATTCTAACGTTTAAAGACATCACAAATCCAAATATCTTTTTATATAGCCAGCAATACATTCTCCACATCTCTGCTTTTTATACTTTCCACCTTTTATAGCCTCTTATTCTATTCCAAAGCCTTCTACTATGAATTCTGAAAATGCAGTTCCTCCCTTCCCAACAGTTCTGCAATATCTACCATCCACACACTGAGTGCCTGTGCCTTCCTCCCACTCAGGCAGATACTCAGTTCTCAAAAAGCTTGAAATGTTACCACTTTTTTTTTTCCTGTCCCACAAACAGTGATTATCTGCCACTGGGTCTTCAAGGGTATTAGTCATGAAAGACAGAGGCTTTTTAAAGTGCTGCATTATCTGTCAAATCTTAAATACAGGATATCTGTGCTCAGACAGGATTTCCCAGTTCTATTTAACAGGGACTCCAACACTCTCAGGATTTTAGGCTGGAATCAAAGTCCAGGCGTCACAAAAGGAAAATAACTGGGACCATATTAAAGCATACTGCAAAAATAAAAAGAAATGGAAATAATAAACATTAGGAATTCACTTAATATTAAGACAAAACCCTGAGGTAACTGTATTTGTGAAGCACAATTGCTAGTGGAACAGAAAGGTTTGGATACATCTTCACTTCTCTTTAATTGAAATGCATTGTAAGCAAAGAGCAATCAAGGAATGTTTGGAAAAAATGACAAATACTCTACTTTAAAGCTGTCTGGAAAATAACAAGTGTTACTAGAGATTTTAGCAAGTCATCGTATTTCTTATTTGGCAGCAATGGACTTTGAAATGATTGCCAGGAAATAGCCAACCACTCTTTGCAACAAGTCAAAAATTCCATCAAAAGCCACGAAACTGGTTTTTAGCTTCTAAATTTGATGAAATTGCTGAGGTTCTAGATGAAATTTAAAATGAGATGATTATGAAGAATAATTTTTTAAAAGGAGAAAACTGACATTACTTTTTCATTAATGATCTCTGTTAAAAACAAGAGGTTTCATAAAAAAGTCAGAGGGAGGAGAAATAATGAAACTGAAGGTAGTGGACATCTTGTAATGCATATAATCCCACAAGCCCCTCATTGTTAAATCTATCACATTTCATTGCCGTTTAGAAGTCAAGGACTGAAGGATTAAAGCTATAGAGAGAACAGAATTAAAAATCATGTACACTGATTTGTACTTATGATTAAACTATTTCAGAAGGAATTTCAACCTTTTTTTCTTTACTGGCATCAAGGCCTTGATCTTCACAAAATGTGGTGGTGTGAATTCTTTTCTGCGTGAAAAGACAGGACCACTCCTTTCAATGGTCCTTGTAGGAATATTTCAGGCCACCTCTATTCTCATACCACATGTTGTTTGCATTTTAGTGGCAAAAACCAACCTTCTGCTGTCAATGAGACTTTTGCTACTTGCTTCAGTGGTGAGTCTAATCCAATTTATAGCTCATTAAAGATGTGAATTGTTAAAACTCTGGCCCTGTTTCTCCTGATGGGTTTACAAAATCTCTCTCCCTCCCCTTCTAAATTTCTTAACACATTCCAACTGAAAACTGAAAACTACTTAAGCTTAGCCATTTAACTTGGCAGCAAAATGAAAAAGATGCTCTCAGAAACTGGATGTGAGTAGCTTCAGCAGCTCCAGCAGGAGCTCAAGCTACCATAGTCATTCTGTAGTGGTCACGTAGCCTTGGATGACCTTTCAGTTGCAGTCTAGTTTAAACTGTACTATCATTTTAGCTCCAGTTTGCTGGCTCTGTTTTGGGCTATGTCACTGGTGAATGTGTTTATTTTATTCAGAAATTAAATTATCATTTGAAAATGTCTTACAAAATAATAGTCAACCTTTATTGCTGTTACAAAATGCATTATTCACTGTACCTTACACCACTGATGAACATGCCGTGTCCTTACAGGGGGCATTTGTTATACTTTTTATAATACTTTATGTGCAAAGGGCCATTAGCAAAAATAATATTTCATATCTCTGTGAAGTTTTTCAGGTGACAATCTCAGTGCACTTTACAAGCAAATAAGCTTCACAGCCGCATAAAAGGTGTGTTTACATGACCCTCTCCAATAAAACTCAGAAATCTGAAGTGATTTGTTTGCATATCATCATTAAGTAATTAGAATGAAAGCCTGTGGTTTTCCTCTTGAAGGACCACAGGACAAGTTAGTGGCTTCCTCAGCCTGCATTTAGCAACCTTTAAAATCCTCAGGTTGCTGCGAGAGTCACTCTGGGTTGCAGTACCTCGAAATGCGGGGATCCTTGCAGGCTGGGATGCTGTGACAGCAGGCAGCTGAGGGATGCCTCTGGTGCAGGGCATGTCCCCATTTAAATGAAAAGTCTGGGTGAGCGGCGAGTGCAAGAGAGCCAAATGCTCGCTGATTAATCAAGGAAAATAGACATTTTTTAACTCCTTGTCCTTGCAATTACCAACTCTATTTAAGACTAACGTTAGTACTCTACAGGGATTTGTACAGCTCAGACTGTGAGAAACTGTAATGGTTCTGAAGGAAAAGTAACATTTAGCAGTCCATTACAGCTTGAAGGATTTATCTCTTACACTGGTAAGTGCGCTCCAAGGAAGCCTCACCGTGTTCAAGAGTTCCCCCAGAATGCTGCCCAGGGCACAGACAGCCAAGGTACGTACATGCAGACAGCTATTCTGCCTTATAACTTAGCCAAGGATGAAGAATTACTCTTATAAGCTGTGTCACTGCACCAGGTTGTCCAGAGAAGTGTCTTCTGAACTCCCAGGAAGAAACTCTAATGAGGTGACCCCTTTCTTATTTTTATTATTGTGCCTTTGGCATGGAAGGGTGTTTTGGTCAATGAATGCCCAGATGGTGTTGCCAGCATGAAATGCCCTTCCAAAGGTCGTAACAGTTCAAGACATTTTGTTATGATTTTATTAACCCAAAACTGAAAATGCAAGCTGAGAAAACCATGTTCAATACGTCAAAAAATGACAGAAAAAATTGTGATCAATATTATTACAAGTAATGCCAGCTCCATTACAAAACTGATTAAATTATACTTAAAATGGGGTTAATAATCTGTGAAAGGGATTTCTAAGTAAAAACTCTGTGATTTAAAGGTGCAGTATTCTTATCATCTGGAAACACCTGGATTTAAGTCAAAACTGGAAATGAATGTGGTAGTCTGTCAATCTGTTTCCTAATTCCCAGTCATTTGTTCCTATCACAAAGCCACCAGGCAGGAGTGCGTGATGGGCAGTCCCTGCTCAGAAGTGACTCAGGCCTGGAACAGGAAAGGGTTTGATGTCTGAATTGAAAAGCGCTTGCAGAGCAGTATCAAAAGTTTGCAGCAAAATTACTCATCTGTGCCTGGCACTCTCAGCTGAACTCTGTAAGCATTGCTTTCTTGCCCTTGGGAAGAAAACAAAACAACAGTTCTTGGCACAGAAACTCAAACCATCCCAGAGGAGACAGTTTGAAATGTCGAGGGACAGTGTCATACTCTGTGCTCCCCTCTGGAGCTGCTCTCTGTTATATCTCTGGATTGTTTAATCTGACATTATATTCTGCATCCCACCTGGCAGAGGATCTTACTCATCACATTTTTCTCAATTACAGGACAGCATTTGTTCTAGCCTGTAATGCAGAAATGTCTACTTTAAAATAAAACAGAGACCCTCACATACATTTTTGAGAAACTTGTACAATGAGGACCAGTCCTCTAGAGAGGATGCAGAGGAGACCAGATTCAGGCTCATAAATAGATGTGATACTCAGAATTTGCTAAGCTCTGGAACAGATCAAAATCTGGGATACAATCTTGTGATCAACCTTTCCTCTTTTCTGTCTTCAGCCACGTCCCTCTTGACTGTGCAGCCTTTTTGGCTTGTCATTTTTTACTTGATTTCCTACCCACAAATAAACTCCCAACACAGGGATCTGGATTCCTTTTCAGGCACTGGATCTCCAAATATCAGATGTTGCAGCAAGTGTCTGGTTAGGTTCCCACATCAGTCATGACAGGGAATTCTTTGTGTGCCCCTCCACAGAGAGAGCTCTCCCATGGCCACCTCCTGTCCATCGTGGTTGTGCACAATGCGTTCCTTCCCACTTGAAATCACTTGATATGTCTGTATTGAGACAGAATGATTCTGTATTTGTCATGGAAAATATTAACTAAGGTTTAGACTTCGCCTCCAAACAGCTTCAGTGAAGTATTTCTGAAAT
The DNA here is from genome assembly GCA_013400915.1 of Pardalotus punctatus. Taxonomy (NCBI): domain Eukaryota; kingdom Metazoa; phylum Chordata; class Aves; order Passeriformes; family Pardalotidae; genus Pardalotus; species Pardalotus punctatus. The sequence continues at coordinate 165,101 of VZTX01006305.1, read as the reverse complement.
TTCACGTGAGATGGACAGGTGGACAGACAGAAAGGGTTTTTTTTAGTGCGGTTGGCAGCTGGTTTTTTATTAACTGATGCCAACAGGAATAATGAAAGGTAACACAGACCAACTACATTTTTGTGAGTTGCATGGCTGCCATGGGCAGAAAGCTGTATTAGAGACAGACACTTATGTGGTCCTTATTTATTTCTGGCTTAGTCATGTTATAAATTAACACTGAGCTAAAATTCTCCAAGACAGCTTTCTTGAAAAAATGCACATGTGAACTGCTAATAAAATAAGTAAAGGCCTCTTTGTATATAGTCATATCTCCCTCTATATAAAAGCATAATTTCATATGGTGACCTATTTAATAACCAAAAACATTCCAGCATTTGAAGAAAAGAATTAAGCTGTGCGGGTACAAAGTCTAAAAGAAAGACTCTCCTCAATGTATTTCCAACAGCAAATATAATTCCCTGGAAACAAGGTTTAAAATAGTAATGCTGGTAAACCCTTGATTGTAGTAGAACAAATGGTACCGTTTAACACACAAGGTAACTAGCACATAGCATTAGATATCAGTCATGACTTGTATAAATTTTATTCCTATTTTAATGAAAAATTAAAAACCTACTTTTCTCAAAATAATACCACTTTCTACTTTGTTTTCCTGGTGAAATGAACTCTATAGGTTTGTACCATTTCCCCCATAAAAGTCCAAGTCTGCTGTTAGTTTTTAACTAAATTTAGCTGAGACTCAGGTATCTCAAAGACAAATATAGTGCCCCTCCAAAATATACTCTAAACTCAGCAGATACTTTCTAGTTTGCACAGTCCAATCTGGTTTGCAGAGAGAGAAAAGACGAAAAGCTTTTTACAAGTCACCAAGCGAAAAAAAATGTTGCAAGCAATGTGCAGAATTCCATGTTGAGAGACACAGTGCTCAGGGTGACACAGCACTAGACAAAACCCCAAAGTGAGCCTTCTCTCCCAGTTCATATATTGATATCCTTCCTTCAACAGAGGCAGGGGCTTGGTCTGCAGCTGTAAGATGTCTTGCTAACATGTTTTTCACTCAACAGTGTAGGACACTTCCTCCTCATTCCACCACCTCCTCTAGCACTGCTCCTACTGCAGTGGTCTGTCCAAATTTGACATGAAAATCTGTGATATGGATACATCCCAATCAGTCAAAAAGTCCCACAACTCCTTGTATCCTAGACTGCTGAAAGATTTGTTTTCAAACCCAAGGCTACTACAGTCAAATAAAAAACTACTTTTAGGGAAGTATTTATCCTCTACAAGTTGCCATTAGCAGGCATGGGAAAACACAAATGGTATCTGTAGAAAATAGAAGTTCACTACGTGGCTTCCAGGGATAAATATGTATAAGGGAATCAAGAAGTAATGCTTTCCCCATAAAACCAGCATGCCTACGCCCAAGTGCATCTATTAAACAAAACCAAGAAAGGCTGGTACATTTTACTGCAGCTTAGTAAGGAATCAGGTAACCAATGACAAATTCTGAAGAAGAGTTCTGTGGGGCAGTGAGAGCATCAAAGGTACTGCCGGTGAGGAGAGGAATGGGAAGTACATAAGGCAACAAAACAGGACAGGAGGGTGGGATTCAGGTCAAGATGAAGACCCCGAAATGCAGCAGCCTGTCTGCATACAGGTGCTTACACGTGGATCAGGTGTCTGTGTCAGAGCTCTAAGTGCCAAAGCAGAGCTGACATTCGCGGTCAATGAAGTGTAAAGGCAACTCAGCTCACCCTACATAAACATCTATATTTTGCAGTCAAGTTGGTGGGTGTAGAGGAGATGGAAAGACAGATGACGGATGAATGCTAGGTGAAATCAAAGTTTTATTTATAGTTGAAGGCCTACTTGTATTTGAAAACTGGGAGATAGGAGAAAGGAGCTTGACATAAAAAGAAAGGGAGGGTTAAGAGTGATAGAGACTACTGCTGGGGATGGATTAGTAATGAAATTAGTGAAACTTGTAAAAGAAATACGTAAAACTTGTCATATCTGATCCCAGGAAATTTCCATAGCTATTTAATCCCCAAATTGGATATAGAAGAAATTGTTGATTTTTCTCCAGAATAAAAGTTCCCTAAAATGAATTAAAGAATTTGAAAAAAATAATTGCTACATTTCTTAATGAAAAATGGACTTTCTAAAACCTGTGCTATTTCATGCCATTACAGCTGAACTGCCTTTCAATACTGAACTACATTTCTTACTGCTTTATGGGACTTTTCATTCTTTTCCATATTCTCTCCTAAAGAACAGACTCTATTAGAAGACCACTCACATAATATACCTGTAATCATGCAAAGTCTGTGAATCTGCTATGTTTTATGACTTTACACGAAATTTAGCAACCAGGGAATCTAGCTCACAGAAGCAAATGGGGCAGAACTATAACTTCTGTAGAACCCTACACACAAAAATTGTTTAACCAATTCTGATGTGGAAAAAAATATTTAAAAACAGTATTTAAATTCAGAAAACCAAAATATTTAATTTATATTTTCAGCAGAGAAAACACAATTATTTCTATTAAGGTCAAGATTTTCTGGAGGAAATCAGAAATGTGTAAAAAATTGCAGCTGCTATTGTAGAACTGCTAGCTATTTCTGCTTATTGCTATTATGAAATTCATATTGGCACCATAAAAACAGAAGAGTAAGAGGCAGCTCTTGCTTCAAAGACCTGCCATCTAAGTAGGTCTGACAGAGCAAAAGTCAAAGGAATTTGCTGAAACCCACACAGAAATTCCATGAGCGAGAGACAGAAATAAAGATCAGCACTTAAAACCTCCTGACCTACAAAGGGATTTAGAGCAGTAGGTGTCATTAAAGAAAAACAGAGAGAGTCCACAGCATGCAGGTAAAGAAAGCTTAACTTGGTAGAGCTTGTCAATCTCTTGGCAAAGGCATGTGAAAATTTTTCAAGAGGAGGGATGTGCTGGAAGGTTGACTCAGATTTTGTGAAAGGAAATGAGCAAGCACTGGGATTTGCAGATACAGAAGCCAGAGATAATGAAGAAATCATATTTGGCAAAGGAGCATTGAAGAGCAGAAAGTGGAAGAGGGGAAATGCCTGGAGCAGAGGGGGCCCTCAATATCACCAGCCCAGAACATCAGGACTCTGATATTGTACTCTGCTTGGACACTTCTGGTGTGGAAACTGTGTGCTGATGGCAGAATGAAGAAGGAGGATTTGGCAGGATTTGCACTGAAAGGAGAACAAAAAAGTTGGGTTATTCACATTGAAAACCTGATAGCAGAATCTGGTAGATGATAAAGACCTCATAGCGTATCTCAGAGAATCAATATAAGTTTCAGATGTGACAACATAAATGTCAATGAAAAGCACGAGTTATGCAGGTAGAGAGAAAGCATCAAGGTAAGTATGATTTCCTATCTAAACACTGATGTCTTTCTAAAATTTTGTATCTCTGAGTAAAATATGCCAGAATAAACTGTAAAGTGTAACAGAAAATATGTTTAGCATAAAAAATCTACCAAGCCATAGCTGAAATTAATTCCTGAAGTTAGATTAAATTTAAACAAAAATTCCAAATCCCTGTGTGCTATAGCAAAGTCCCTTGTGTTGGATTCCATGGCAAAGTACAGTCATTTTAAGGCATGTAAGTGATTTTGAAGAACTTTTTCTTCTGCAGGTATTGGATTAAAAAAAAAAAAAAAGACAAATGACAATTTTGAACAACAGAAGAACCTTAGAAAAGAGGATATTGCAAGAACAATCACTGTAAGAATAGAAAATCTCTCCCTAAAGTCTTTTATGCATCACTCCAAGTACTTTGCATTAATGAGCTGAGCAACCTTAAAAGAATAACATGACCCAGCATACTATAGTGATTCAGTAATCCAGTAGTCAAATAACTACAAAATAATGCTTTTTCTGTAATGCACCAATCTTTATTTTAAATAGTTTCAGATACTTTCAGGTTTTTTAAACATTTCAGTGCTGTTGTGAGCTCAGTATATAACAGCTAACAGAAAAAGAAAAAAGAAAAAAGAAAGCAACACATATTTACTCCAAGTAACCCTGTGCAATGTTACTCCATAGATACTGGTGGATTTTTTTCCTGCTTTTTCCATTAATATTTAATAAAGAACAGGCTAAGATATAGCTTCATATAAGTAATGTGAGAGATTTAGAAAGCAAAGCTCCTGTGCCCTTGTTTTGTTTCAGTATCACACCTCCACTGTAATCACTGTAGAATTTTGTCTGGGAGCTCATGCTGTCCGTGCTAGAATAAGCATCACAAAATCATTCAGACATGTAATATCTGATGTCAGAAGAGAACGTCAGAATTGCTGCTGAAATAAGGAACTGATTTTCGGAATATAGCAATCCTTCAAAAGAAAGCCACTTACAAAAAAATAAAACCCCAAAACCAACCCAGGAACATTTTTTACCAAACCACTGACCCTGCATTTCATACAGCCAGTGACTCCTCAGTGACCTCTTAATCAGCCCAGGGTTTCCTTTCTGTTAATAGCATTTACATTAACCAAATGAATATATTTTGGAAATTTAAAAACAAATCAGTTGCAGTACATGAAAACTTATTAATAAATTTAAAATATTTAAAAATGCTTTCAATTAATGCATATAGCATGCGTGCATTTAATGCTCTGTATCTCACAACAATAAAATAAGTAGCAGTCTTTAGAAATCATTACATCGTAACTGACTAATCGAACTGACATGGAAGTATAAAACAATGAAAAAAACCCCTTATCAGAAACAGATCAATTACAACACATTCTTTCTTTGACCTTATTCAATGGTTTTGATTACTGATAAACTTTAACAGAGAAAAATCAGAAATTATACTCAACGCAAAGATAGTTTGATATGATTTGTATTATTTCATATCCCTGAATCTGTCAGTATAATAATCTCTCCTGCACAACAGCCACAGCTCCTTTAAACATCCTCAGCAGTCTATACGCTTTTAAATTTTAAAGCATTAGCAATGTAGTACCCCCCAAATCCAGCCTTGAACTCTGACAGACACTGATCTCTTTTCTCCCTCCCACACCCTGTTTTATCAGACACTATTTTGTTTAAATTGGCTACTAAATAGCATAGCACTGTACCTTTAAATACAAATCAAACAATATTCATATTCCCACGGTGCTGCTAGTTTCCCTTATGCATTGAATCGCCTGTAGATTAAAAGCTCAGAATCTGAAAAGGGATTCTGTTCTGCAGACCAAAGTTCTCTGTAGGAGATGAGGGAGAGGGTCAGTCCCGGAGTCACACACACAACAGGCAGAAAACACACTTGTGATCCTCAGCTTTGGATAGCATCAGAAAGGGGAATAAAAAGCAGAAACACATGGCACACTGAGAACTGGTATCACTTATGGCTTCTAACCAAAGCAGCAATTAAACACCTTTCATCATTCCCCCAAATGCCTGGTTTTTGTAAGAACTGAAAGAGAGACACACACACAAAGGAAAATCCCCTCTGAGCAGCAAGGAAAACTTAATCACCTACCATTTTCTTTGCACTCTTCTGGAGGTTTAGCCTTTTTCGCAAGTCGTGGATCCAGCCATGATGTTGTCTTTGTGTTATGGCTGAAAAGAAAAGAGATCACTCTGAGCAGACACATACTGAAAGGAATCAAGTTTATTCCTTAAGAAAAAAGGGTTAGTCCAACAAAATTGCAATCGATACACTTAATTTGCTTACTGGTTCTAAGTAGCCCTGAAGGAGGTGTAAGAGTAATTGTGCAAGGCAGCTGTAAATTTGGCAACCTCAGCTCCCTGTCCTCAAAGCAGCTATTTTTATTAAAATCAACTAGAATGTTGCCAAGTTAACCTCATTGAAAATGCAGAACTCATCCAGAGCAAAAGGAATTTATTACAAATACAGTGTTCTCCCGTTGAACGAGTGCAGGCGACAGGATTCTGCACCATTCTCACAGTTTTCGGATAGAATTATTTTCATCTTAAACCTGTCCTTTTCATAAATACAGGTTTGTTATTTCTCAGCAGCAGCAGTGACAAGGCATAGCAAAAGTGATGCAAATTACAGCATGCTCCTGCAAAGTCTACATTTCCGGACAGGGTGATTAATGATACTTTGTTTAACAAACCTTTATCTCTCCATATATAATCCTTCTATAGAGATAAAACAGATATGCACAAGCTGAATGAATCATGTGGCTCCTTTCTATACTCAGAATAGATCTTTGAGAAATCAGCCATCAAATAGCGTTGAACTGGCAAATTGTTTTCTGGGAGATTATTCTGCCAAATGAATTGACACTTAGCACAGCTAATGAGAATTAAAGCCAGATTCTTTCAAGGTATACCTTACCCATAAGCAATTAAATTTAGAGCCAAATATTGTAAATGTATTAAGGAAGACTATAAAACAGAAAAGGATGTGATCATTACTCCTCGATTTTTTGAGATGCCTTTCCTACAATACCATCATTCAGAGACACTTCTAACCCATGTTTTATTTATCTGATACATCCTAGGAGGAAGCTCATTCCATACAGTACTGAATTATTTAGTTTATTATTAATTTGCTGTGTCATTTTAAAGTGTGCTTACGACTTCTTTTATAAACATTGGTATAAGGTGTACAAAAACAGGGGACCTAACAAAAAAATGGATCACGATGCAATTATTTGTGAGTTTGTGAGGTACTGATATAGTCCATGTGATCCCAACACCACTGGTTCCCCTAGGGAAAAGTAAATAAATAGAGCCAATTCCTTCTCCCATCTTGTATTCCATGGCAGATAAATTTTCCTCTGCCTCAATTTCTCTCTCTCTCAAAACAGTGACAGTGCCTACTTCTCAGCATAACTGTCACCATGTTAAAGCTTCCTCCACATTTTGGATGGGAAAAAAAGTAGATTAGAGTTATGTATGGATAAAATGGCAACTAAAATGAAAATTGAGGCATTTAAATTCTTTTTTCTTTAAAGCATTATCTAGTCTAGAACACCATTCATGACAGGTGAAGAGGATAAACAAACCCTTCCCTTTGAGAGCTGAGCTATATTTGCAGAGTATGAAGAACGAGGAGCCAAAGGTAAGGTGAATTTGAATTGATGCCAGCAGCCTGTGCTTGGTTGCAAGTGTAACTAAGACACTTTCTCGGAAGCTCTGGCTGCCTGTGGTCTCCTGTAGGGTGCATTTTTAACTGCAGTCACAGCCCAACCACAGCTTGTGCCGACACCCTTGAGCTAGCTTTAAATTAACTGGGGGAGATGCTCCAGCAGCGTCAGTGCAGCAGGATGGAGCTCGGCGTGGGCTCCTCACCCCAGCACCCGTGCACCGAGGCGCCTGGGCACATCCAGCAGCACATGGGAGCTCTGTGCCACCCCGGGAGCCCCGTGAGCAGCGCCAGAGCTCAGAGCTTGGACACAGCTGGGGAAGCTGCAGTCACATCTCTGGAGTGTGGGCATGTCTGGACAACAGCCACTCTCTCCCACCTCTTAATTCTGAATTATTTTAGGGACCCCCACTGATTGCAGGGACTAAATCAGTATCACAGATAGTTTCCTGTGGCTTTAAAAGAGCCATTTATATATGACTACTATTAGCAGTGTTTGCTGTGGTATAGAGCAAATCTCAAAGCATTTTATAAAGGAAATAAAAATAATCCCACCTGTTTTAAAGGTGAGAAAATGGAGTGACAGTCATGAAATTACTATCCACAGCCACCAAACAAGCCAGTGACAGCAGCAGTACTAAAAGCCAACTCTGTTGTAAGTCAACTGGCCAATGTCCACCCATCAGAACAGGCCAATTCACCTGAAAACACCCTGCTAACATTTCTAGAATGAGTTTTCAAGTATCTGCAAAGACAGGTGCCAAGCTGAAAACAAGCCCAATTCAATATCAATATTTAAAAATGTGAATTAGTTGAATTACAACATCCAAGGCTTTTGCTGAAACTGAGAACAGCAAGCAAACAGTTACACTTCCCTTTAGCATAAATTTGGTGTCCACAAACCCAGCAGGACTGATGTCCCAGTTTTGTGCAAGATGCCCATATTAAACAAAACCATAAACAAACTAAAAAATCAACAGCTCTTCCAAAAGAAGAGTGATCCTTCGTTCTGCAGTGGAATTTCAGAGAATGGAGATGATATTTCATTTAGATCAGCTCTTACAGCACTCAATATCCTCTTCTAGGTGCATCTGTCAAACTCATTCAGCTACTTAGTAAAAGCAAAACTCATCCACAAGAACTTTTATCTACAACAAATAACTGCAGGAGCCAAGTACCTTTTGAAACTCATCCCTTTTTTCCTTACCTGTATCACACCTTTTCCCTTGCCCTGCCTCTCCACTTTATAATCTATACCAAGCATACAATGCAGCAGAACTAAACAACTCTTACAATGGGACTTTAAATGCTTCTAGACTAGTGCTCCAGCACGTAAAAAATCCTTTCCTGCTCTGAAGGACTTGAAAGACGGCAGAATCAACCCCACCTGTCTTCTAACACCTCTACAGTACCATCAATGTCCTCTAGTGCTCTCCACAGTGCTGTTTGCTTGGATCATAGCAACCAGGTACCCCGCACACAAACACTCCTGCAGGGAGGACAGACATGACTTCTGTCACACTGCTCTCCGTGAAAGAGGGAAATGAGTAGCCCTGGAGTACAGCATCGTGTTTTTTATGCATGGATACTTCTGTCCTGAACAGGAGGTTTACTTGGCAGGGTACTCTTCCAGTCTCCCTTGTGTCAGCTATTCTCTCCTCAGCTCTGCAAAGGACTAGAATCTGTCAAAGCTAAAGGGAGACAACATTTTTCTCCTAAATGGTTTTTAATATAATGTAAAGGAAGCCTTGATAGGAAAGCCTGAACTATGGGAGAGGAGACAAGGAATAGTAAATTGGCCAAATTAACACCAATGGCAAAAGTAACATTAACACATATCTGCTGAGCAGGCTGTGCACATTGAATGCTTTTTAAGCACTAAAAACCTTGTAGAGGGCATAACCTGCCTGCCTGAGCACTAGGTCTAATCATATCTGTCCATTTGGGAAGTCTTATAGACAGACCAGAAGGAAAAGGGTCTGGGGATTTACAGATTAGTTATGAATGAACTGCCGATGAATAGCAGCAGCAGTTGTGGAATAAATGCTCAAACAGGAATTTGGAGCTGCTGTCAGTGACAGAACGAGAGTGAAGTGATGCAACAAAAACATCCTGTGAGAAATACAGCTGTGGCTCCACCAGCATTTTTCACTGACCGATGCTTCACTGCTCAGCAATAACTATACCTTATCATTAAAAATATGTCTAGAAAGCCCATCTTTACATAATTTCAATGATTTTGATTACTAGTTAGGACTACTGAGAAGAGCGCTGGCAAATCAATAATGCATGTCTTAGAATTTGTTTTAAAACCAAGAGTAAATTCCTAATTTTTGAAAGCAGTTCACAAAGGATCCCTTTGGTCTTGATTCAAGCAGGTGGAGCATGGGAACAGCATAACTTTTAAAATTCATCCAAATTTGTTACCTGCTATACATAAAACAGAAACTGCATATAGGCTTGAAGTGTATTGCAGTATTTTTTTTTTTAAAGGTCATTCAGTAAAGCAGTGGAGCTTAATATTATAGCCAAAAGTCAATAAAATAATTATTGCTGAGCTAACTTAAATCCTCTGTTTTGCCAAGTATCTGCACCTAGCAGAAACAGTTTATTATAATGAGAGTCCTCTGGTATTAGCTGCACACAATTTAAAATATATGTGGAAAAAATGTTCTTCAACTGGTTTACAGAGAGTGAAAGAAAACACAGAATACTTCCCAGAAACCTTGACTCAACCCCCCTTCTTCTCCAGATTTTCTTTGTAGCTCTGCTTTTAAGACTTCACAGAGACTGTTTATATGGCTCTGTTCCCTCTTAATGGCACTGGAGCTGGGTACCAGGACCAGAGGCTCTCTGGGAATCTCACCGGATACTCCTTGATATCTTTAGGAAGTAAAAAACACTAGGAGGGTGGCTTTTCTTATCTAACAATGTGTTATCTTTTTATTATAATTATTTGTTAGACAGTATATTATTTGACTTAAGATTTTAATATAATGGATTTTTGTTAGCAATCTGTCAGTTTAAAGTACTTTGACAGATAAAGTTTCTTGTACCAACAAAGCCTTCAGGCAATCTCTTGCAACATTTTCGAAGGAAATATGGAAACTACTCACTGACAAGAATAGCCTTAGTGTCTTTTAAAAGCACTGCAAACCTATCCTAAATTGTGATTCTTGCAAGGTATGTATTGTGAAAGGCATTTCAAAATGGGCATTTACCAGTGTGCTGCTTCAGTGTGTTTGGGGGCAGTACATATGGGTTTGTTTGGGTTTTTATTGTGAACACATTACATTTAAGCTGGTCCTCAGTCTAACAACTTGAGCAAAGGGGAGCACATGAGAAGAAAACCATAATGCTCTGCAGGCCCCCTGCCTTCAACAATGCTAACTCCTCCCTCTTTTTTGGGTTTTTTTTTTTTTTAATGCTGAAGAGTTGTGTATGTGCAGAGATCGTCAAGTGGCACAATAATGCTCTTCAAGTCATTTGTGTGTGGAAGGACATGGATAGGAAAACAGAGCATTAAACCAGCAATTTTGCAATCCATCCATTGTGGGATGCCCCCTAAACTTCTTGCACACATGTAGGAACAGATACAAAAGGAAGTTGTCCGAGGGCAGTGGTTTGCACGGCAGCAGCAGTGATGGCCACCTTGCCTTGCATTTCATGGTGTGCTTGGAGTTCATGGTCCTTGAGAGACCCGGGTTGGGAGTGCCTGTCCTGTGAATCTTAGATGGCCTTGGGCCGTAGATGAGCACTTATGTACTCAGTGCAGAGATGGTGCTGCTGCCTCCAGGCATTTGCAGGAGCAGAAGATGCTTATGCAAGATTTTTTGGGGAATGTATAAATGCCTAAAGTCTCCTATAATAATTTCTGCTGTTGAAGTAATTCTCTTTGACTCAGGCAGTTTAATTTCTGACAAAGAATGGGCTTCATCTCATGTGACTACAAAAGTTACATAGCTAATTGTGTGGAATTCCTTTCTCTTCAAGGGAGAGACACCTATACAGAATAATTCACCTTACCTATCTTCCAGAGGGGCCACCTAACCATATGCTCTTCAGTGATATAATGCTGCCATGTCACCTCCCAAATGGCCTCTGGCTGTCACTCCAGAGGGGTCCTGGTGTTGACAAGTTCTGTGTCATATCTCTCATGACCACGGAGAGGTCTTGGGCTATTACTGTCCTCTACAGTGGTGCTTTGGCTTAGATCAGGAGGTCACTTTTCAAGTGAATCTCTCCCTCAGTTATCTTCATTTTCACACTCGGCATTCTCCAAGCTTGTAAGCTTTTCACTTGAAATTAAACCAGAAGATGAACATCAGGAGCTCACTTACTGCACTACATTCACAGGCATGCACCCCATGGCACCTGAAAACATCTAGAAGCTGTGGCTGCTGGGGCATCAGCACCAAGCATTTCACTCTGCAGTCTGCTGATATTGCTAATTTAGATGTGGAAATGGTTTAGATCAGAAGGAATTCAGACTGGTTTTAACTTAAATCTGGTCTCATGGACTGAGTTCAGGGTCCAGAAGTTGTAGACAACTAAGTGCGCTCCCAGAGACTAACTTTCTTTTCAGTTTCATTTGAAAGGATCCCAGTGTGGGTACACCGAAATGTGAACCAAATCACAGACTGTGAAGACAGCCAGAAGATTTCCTTCAAAAGTGTACTCCTGACACAAACTGCATACTACAGCAGACATGCTTTGGATATCTGAAAACATCTGTACTGGTAGAAGGAGCTGTATTTTGGTGTATTAATTCTGCCCTTATATATGGACAGGATGAATCAGCCTCTGGAGGTAATTATCTCTCTCCATTGACCACAGAAGGAGCCTTGGCAACTGGTTTATATTAGATACCTAATGCTATATGGCAAGGCAGGTGAGCTGATTCTTCTAGTTCAATAAATACAAAGGAGAAAAGTTATAACGACACTACAAACATCAGAGGAAATGTGCTGGAAGATGAATTCCGCAGAGCAGAGCAGCAGAAACCTTTGGGGGAAAGACTAGAAATAAGAAAGGGAGGAAAGACAAGAGGAGTTAAGCTGGCAGTTTGACCTGCATGTCAGCACAGATAAAAACAGCAAGTGAGAGCAAGGGACAGTACACCACTAGTACAGACTGATAATGTCTTTATAACATCAATAGACAAGAGGAAAAAAAAATAATTCAGCATTCCACAAAATCTTTCCAGTTCTACCACCTTCACATTCCTAATTAGCGTCATGAGGCAAGGAAGTGGCCTCAGGAAAAAAGATCCCTCTTGTTTTTTTTTTCTGCTGACTGTCCCACTGTATGTCATGTTGAAGTCCAAAGTGCATTAGAAATCTGATTCGTTATGCTGACCAAAACTGATGGATTCAATCCAACATATAAACAAAGAAAAAAATTGCAGACATTTATAATGATATTCGGAAGATCCCTGATGAATCAGAACTGTCTACACGATGAAGTCATACTGATACAAGATTACTTGTTTCCCAAAGAAAAATCCCATCAGATGTGAATATTGTAACAGCATGTGAAAAAAAAAATTCCTTCATCCCAATTGGTACTTAATTCAAGCAGCAGAAATATGCAGACAACCAAAACATTTCAGGATTACGGACTGATACTCTGATGATGCAACATACTTACAAAAGTGCCAAACGAACTTATAAAATTCCTGTAGTTACTGCAGGATATGAACGTAATCTTGAGCGGGGTGTACTTCCACCTCAGTACTTTTAGTATCTTCTAGTACAAAATACAGTAATGGTGTATCAAAACTTAACTAAAATATCCTGCTTTCTGATGGTGAACTGATAGAGCAATCCTGTTCATGGCTCTTCAGGTAAACAAGATGTCAGGATAGATGTTATTGCTGCAGGCAAGAAACTTTCCTACATTAAAAACTACTATGAAGAAAACTGATGCCATTGAAGTCAGTAGCAATATTCTTAGAAACAAACTAGGCCAGGATTTTACTTCTCCAATGTGGAGCTGTACTCTTCAGATACCACCTGAAATTGTACCAGCTGTATTAAAAAATGTAATGGCTGGTTTTTTACAGTGAAAAGGAGAGTCCTTGGCAAAGGACTATTTTATAGCTGTTTTTTAGTCTTTTATGATGCTTTCATAAAAACAAAAAACCAAAAATTTTTAACAACTATAAAAGATACTGCAACAGGTCCAAAAAGCAATGCTGACTATGCTGTCTGGAGAAGTAAGTGTTGAAGTAGAAAGAGACTGAATGTCTGCAAGATGTACTGGAAAGAGGTTTGTTAAACCTCACATGGCTACATTCTCTTAAAAATCATCAGCACAAGTCAAAGATGATCCTTTAAAGATGTTCTACAGAAGCTTGCACTAATTCTAGACTTTTTTCTTCTAAGAAAACAATTAATACAGTATAAGCAAAGGAAACCATATATGCTTTTGAACAGTATAGAGTCAAACAGCCTTAGATTTCATGTCCTACTGTCCCTGCACACCTTTCAGAGTTCTGCTGCCATAGGTGGAAAGAGAGAGAGAGAGAGAGAAAACCATTTCTGCCCTTTATAAAAAAGTATCAAAATGTTTAGCCAACTGTAGAGGACAGTCTATAATGTAATAATGTATGGGATGGAGCTGGATATTTGGGTCAGGGCCACATTTCAGGCTGACTGCACATGATAGCACATGCAACGAGAATCTCGGTCCTGTTTTATTCCCTTCAACATTGCACTGGACCAACACGGCAAACACTGATTGCTTGGGATCCAGCACAACCAGCATCTGGACTTTGTGAGGATCACACAAGGCTGGGTATGAGTGTGTGGTTTGAGAGTTGTTGGCAAGGCGAGGTCTGAAGGCTGTGAGGAATTACAGCCTTTCCTTAGCCTTGGGAGAAGGAAAAGCTAAAAATCAGTAATGACTATAATTTATTTAAGCATGCCAAAATATGCCACACTTATCAGCCATATTTAAAGCAGGAAAGAAGGAGCAAAACTGAAGGTTTTTTTGATGGCATTCCAATTTATATACAATCTGTTAATTATTGCATGTTCTCATTAGCATATGTTCTCAGTGAAACCAAATGGATGAGATGGAGTCCTATTTATGTAGTGTGTGCCTGTATTTGAAAATTCAGATTTATATGTAAGGGAGGCTGGAAACAGCCCAAGAAATGTACTTAAGTAGCTCTTCCTGAAAAACAGTGGTGAGTATTATGTTGCAAGAAGATATGCTCTTGTTCTGTCTGTGAATACTAACATAGGTAAACATCAGGTCATGCACCTATGTCAAAAAGGGAAAGACCGGAAGAAATGGACCAAGACATCCTCTAAAATACAGCTGTCCTCTGAATCATTCAGTGAATCTGGTAAATTATATATTTTTTTCTCTTTGTAGTCCTTGAGGCAGAGGAAATTCCTTTGACTGTGCTTTACAAAATGCTAACTGAACCATGAATGATTAACAAATAAATAATCCTGTCTATAGACAGTTATCTTTCCCCTTATGAAGTCACTTCCTCTCTCACTGTAAATCTGCCACATTATTCTGATGGCAGTTTTGATTAATGAGATCACATACGAATTTTAGAGGTTACTTTGAGGTGAATGAATGAAAATGCTGTCATGAAATCTAAGACCTTTGGGTATACCTGTGACAACCTGGAACTTGAGATTGTTTGCCACCAGAAGGCTTTAGCGTTTAAAGGCACAATTCACATGAGCCTCAAATAAAGTAATAAAAGATGCTGCCTAGTGTGACTTTTTCCCCCCACTCATTGTGATGTACACTTTAAAAATGTTTGTTTTTCATCTATTATTTAATAATCTAGTACAATCTTTACTACTGTTCAGGGAGATGTTGTTAGACAAATAGGTTTTTGTTGTCTTTTTATCTTTCCGTTTTTTTGTGAAAGCAAATGGAGTCTCTTCATGCCATTAACCAAAGTGACTTGTAAACAAAGAGGCAATTTAACAGCATCCCCACAGCATTACACTCCTACTTAACCCTGCAAAGACTGTGCAATGTGAAAACTCAAACGATCAGAGAGTTGTTGCTTTGCTCAGATTCTAGTAAATAATCTAGTGTTTTTACAGGTGTGTAATTGCACTTTTTTGCAATTATATTGTTCAAGAATATATCCCAAAAGCAAGAAGCCCTTACAACAGCCCTTCTATCCAGTCTGCACCTCTGATTGATTTCTTTGCTTTACATAACATTCATTTAGTGGAAGTGAATGATGAGCATTGTCACAACTGAAGTGTAAACCAGAGCATTTCCAGGAAAGGAAGTAAGCTGTAACATCAAAGGAATTTAAGGAGTGCAATGGCTGCTCTGCAGAGCATCAGGGCTATTTGCATTCACTGTATTTGTTACAAAATATATATTTATTTTCTATTAAATTACCTCCTGCAGTATTTACTACTCTCACAGTCTGGTGATCTACCCATCATCCCCTCCCCCATCCCCTAAATCTATCACAGGTTTTTGCTACAAGTAAAAGAAAAGTGACATAGAATTCAGTCTGCTTTCTGTCAGAGCATTCAATATGTACAGAAAAATTAAATCTGGGAGTAAGGTAAGAAGGAAACAAGGGTTTCAACTAGCCCTGAGGTCATCCTAGTTCTTCTCTGCTTGCTTGGGCAAAGTTATTATAATTATTCTTTTTCTAGAATAAGCATATTTTTGCCCTTTTCAGCAAAGACACTTATGTTTTAATAGTTACTGCTATTTTCAGCCTTGTATGTGCCAGAAGCTATAGTTGGTCACGCCAATGTTCATTAAAAAGTCACATGCACAAACTTTATTCTTAACATTTGTTTACACTTCATGTGATAGTCACAACATTTTACATTAAATACAGGACTTACAGCAGAATTGACACCACCAAATGTTATTTTTACCTACTAATGATCAGAATAACAGATAATGCTCCAAACTGAGGCAGCTCCTTAAAGCAAAAAGAAATGCTACTTAACTTCAGTAGTAGAGTTCTACTGATGAAAATGTTGGTTTTTGCATTCTCTTTTTTCTTTTGTGGAACACAATGTTATACCAGCTCAGACATTTGCTGTATTTTTATTCTGGTAATGTATATTAATCATAAAATGTGCTGAGTTGGAAGGGATCCATCAAGATTGTCAAGTCCAACTGCTGGCCCTGTGCAGGACACTCCAATCACACCGTGTGCCTGACAGCGTTGTCCAAACCATCCTTAACTCTGTCAGGCTTGGTGCTGTGACCGCTTTCCTGAGGATCCTGTTCCAGAAGCCAACCATGCTTTATCTTTCCTGATATCCAATCTAAACCTTCCCTGACTCAGCTTCAGGTCACATCTTTGAGTCCTGTTTCTGGTCACAAGAGTGAACAGATCAGTGTCTGTCCCTCCTCTTCCCCTTACAGGGAAGCTGCAGACTGCAACGAATTCTCCCCCAGTCTCCTCTTCCCCAGGCTGAACAGCCCAAGTGTCCTCAGCTGCTGCTCATAAGGCTTCCTCTCCAGACCCTTCACCATCCTTGTGGCCCTCCTCTGAATTCTCTCTAATAGCTTAATGAGAGCCCATAGAGAATAACTAACATTCATATCCATTTTTAAAATGAGTTTACTAATTAGTAACAGGTATGTATAGTCTACCAACAGGAAAAAGTTTCTACACATAACTAATTCTCCTTATAGTTCGCTCATTTATTTTACTATTTCTATATATAGCATGGTCTCCCTCTACTGTTCATTAGCTAGTTTCTAGTCCACTCATCTTTCTTTCCTTTAACTGGCAAAAAGCTTCATTTTCTCCACCTCTGCCCACATAAGGAAGGACAAACCCAGTGATTGTGTGACTTTACCAGCAGAAAGCACCAGAAGAGCAGAAGGGCCTTGCTTTCAACAGTAGAAACAAAAGCTTTAACTACTGCCATCAAAGTAAGCAGACCAGCTACCTATCTTAAAAGCCAGCAGGCTTCCATCTAAATCACTAATGCAGGAATTGCCGCCAGCTCTTGGGAGCCCTGACAGCCAGAACATTCCTGCTGTTTTAATGAGGAGGAGTTCAATGTGCCACTTCACCATACAAACCATTTTCCCGCCCAGTTAAACGCAATACAGCTATTAAAAATAGAAGAAAAAAGACTTACTCAATAAAGTAGACTTCCCCCTTTTCTGTATAAGCCATTTCCCAGTTATCAGGCAGTGGGCCCAAGTCATCATTCTCTTCAGGTTTAGTCTGTTTTGTTACATCCATCTCCTCCTTTGCTTCTTCGGGCTGACCATATCCTGGTGCAGGACAAGGCTGGGTGGCAGACACCTCACCCGAGACAGCTGTACTCTTCTCTTCATGTTCACTTGATTCTACAAGAGAAGAAAAATTACAGGTTGTGGATATCCAAGTTAAGGGCGAAGAATTTACTGGGTGCAAGTCTCTGCGAACTGCAAGTCTTGAAATAAAGAGAAAAACGCTGTTGGATTTACACAAGGGCCCCTCTGATGATGCATTTTATTTGGAACACAATAAAAGAAAATAAAGCAATAAAACCAAACTGAAACAAGAAACTAATAAAGAGTTCTGGCTCATTCTGTCCCAGGAGTCCTTCCAGGCTAGCAGTAAGCACTGAACAGAAGGCAGCTTCATATCCAACAGCTCTACTGCCTCATGTCTTAACTTTTCAAACTGTACACACACAAAACAAGTACCCTGCTGTTTTACTAGATCCTTTTCAAGTGAGAAAAGTATATGCACTAATTGCTTTTATCTGTATCCATATACCAAAGAAACCAATGACATCCATCAACTCATGGCAATGTACTGACCATACAGAAAGGGGTTGTGATTTCATTGCTGATACAACCTGTGGGAGGCTTAGTTTCCCATAGCCAATACCAAATGCTTCAACATGTCAACAGTGTAGTCTACAGTAAAGTTCACGAAGATGACAATTTATTAAATAATCTAACAGTGCACCCTGAGCTAGGAACTATGCAGATACCTGGGTGAAACATGTAGGAAGGTGGAAGACAGCTTGGGTGAAATGTTCTAATTAGTGATGCTTACAACAGCAAGAAGGAAGAGCAACAAAAAAATAACAAAAACTGTTTATAAAGGCCCAGATTTTCATAAACCCACAAAATTAATAAATCTGATATTATGTCAAGCAATGGTAAGAGATCAAAGGTTTAGGAGAACTAGTAAAGATTGAATAAACAATACGAAGAATGCAAATACAAATTGTTCTAATGAAAAAGAGAAAGTATAATCAAAGATAATTTTAATTAAGTCGTGATGTTGCAATGATCTGCTACTTGAGACAGAATTGTACAAAAGGTGAAAGCTCGATTAAATTGTTAAGGATGAACACAGGATAACAGGAAAGCAGAACAGTCTAGAAGGTGGGATACAGTCAGGACAATTGATGTAACAAGAAAACTTTCTGTAAGTGCAATAATAACAATAATACCAAAAGCAGACTCATTCTACTATGTGGGAAGGAAGGAAAGCTAATAGTTTATGACGCATAAAAACCCCAAGGCAATTAGTGCTCTTTTGCCTCAGCCACTACAAAAAAAATCACCTGTGATTAAATGACTAACATAATTAACGTCAGCAACAGGGCTAAAGAAGGCGGAGTGGGCAGAGAAGAGGTCAGGTGAAGCTCAGATGAACCAGCTGTTCTCAATAGGCAGAGCAGGATGAAATGGAACCCAGGGTACAGAGAGTATGCAGACTCATGGCTAGGAATGACAACACCTTCTAGACTTCATGGGGAACAGAAATTTGGAAAGGACAAACACAATCCCAGTTTTGGCAAAGTATCTATGATTTAGGTTTTTAGATAGTTTTATATTCTTAATTTCTGAGTACCTAAGTTCCCTTTGAAATTATTTGCTCAATTAGGCCATTTTGTGTTTTTATAAAAAGAGGAAGACCCATGAAACTGTAACCGCATATTTTTTTCTTTTTAATTCCTAGAAGGATTGGAATGAGCAATCAACACCTACATGTAAACTCTTCAGAGGTCATAAATATTTGTCAAGACTTTTCAGGAAGAAATTGTGTCAAACAAATCTATTTTCCTTTACATGGCATAGTAAAAGATGCTGCTTCTTAGGGATAAACGGTAGATATAGCTTTCATGATCTTAAAAAATACTTTTGACACTGACACATGCAACCCTTCAGAACAGCATGAAAAAAGCCCCCTCGATTCAACCTTAAACAGGGTAATCATCTACAGCTCTACATGCACATGCAGCTCATGTTGTTAAATCTTAACTCATGCTTGTACTGTGTGGAATTACAAATATTTTATGCTGTTTGAAAACACGAATCTATCTGTCTGTAGCATTTTAAAACATGTCAAAGTTTCCTGCAAAGCAGAGATGATATATGGACCCCACTTCCCCTGAGAATCAACCAATGTAATAATTGGTGATAAATTTGGGGGGGGTTTGGATCTTATCTCTGCAAAACAAAAGTCCTCATCTGCCTCAAGCACTACTAACAGATCTGTGAGTTGCATTCCTGAGGCTGCCTGCAGCCTTGACTACATTTCTACTGCAGGAAGGAAGACACACAGATTAAACGGAATAAAAGCCACAAGGTCACATGGCAGATATGAGCACAGTAGAACAAATTCACTTGGGGCACAGGTGCATCACGCTCAATGACTATCGATCAGCCATCTGGTCTGGTAGAGCACAGATGTGGTGACACTGCTGTGTCCTGGGGTTTTACCATGGTATCTCTAATATGTGTTCTTCCTCAAGATCATATTTTCAACAAGTCTGAAGAGGTCAGATTCGTGATTTTCCATAACTATATTAACAAATCCCAGCCACCAGGATGACAGAAAAAACAAAAAAGGTAAAATTAAGCCCTGAGGATTAGAAGAAATATTCTGAGCTTTTCTAAGACAGAGATTGCTATCAAAATACAGCAGGGGAGAAAAATAAGCTGGTGCTTATATTTAACAACTTAAAATATAATTATTTTAAAGCTGATCTCATGAATAATTAATTACTGGATCATTATCTTTTAATAGCTTACTTTGATAATGGGAAAGGCATCATGATGACTAAAACCCAAGCAATTA
Organism: Pardalotus punctatus; assembly: GCA_013400915.1. Classification (NCBI taxonomy): domain Eukaryota; kingdom Metazoa; phylum Chordata; class Aves; order Passeriformes; family Pardalotidae; genus Pardalotus; species Pardalotus punctatus. Next base: position 144,927 of record VZTX01006305.1, on the reverse strand, counting down.
AGATGGAATTGCCTAATACCATTTAATAACTGTAAGCTTTACACAGTGGACATCCTAGTCACACTTATCTGAACGCTCTATGTGTCATCTCATCTTCTCTGTATCTATCATTCCCATGCTCCATGTAAGGTAGATATTCACCTTACAGGTTTTCTTTCTGCTAATATATATCCGTATATAATTTTTGATTTGATTAAATAAAAACCCAAAAAACAAACACCTGACTTCTGGTTGAAAACTAGCAGCATCTTTAATGTACAAATAAAGTTTGAAATATTACAGTAATGCATCATGAGCACAAATATTTACCTTTGGACAATATGTGATATAAAAAAAGATCTTAAAATTGTACCAAAACTTGAGTCCAGAAGTATTTTTGACATGTAAAAAACCCAATCAACTGACATTGAAACAGCCTACTGGAGCTTCTGTCTCACTACAAAACAGATCACATGATTCAGTCTTCAAAATCAGATTAACACTGTTTCTCTAGAGTGTCCTGAGAAGCGACAGAATAGACACCAGCAAGCACTAGCAAGCTGTTGCATGTGTGGAATGCAAAGCACTCTGAGAAAAAGGTAATCTGTGTGTTAAAAATAACTATTTATCTTTAAATACCCCAACATCATCTCCGTAGTACCCAGTTTCAAATACCAGCAGTTAAAATATTACTGATATATATTGATTTGACATATTCTTTATACTTTCATAGAGAATATGGTGACCATTTAAAAAAACCCAACAAACTAGTAGTTATGTTGTTATAATATCTGCATTTTTCATCAATGCTGTTGCTTGCACTTTAAATTGTTTCTATGATTTACAGTCTAATTTTTGAAATGTGCCATCTAAACATGTAAGAGGACCTTGTCACTTTACTCCTTTATTTTAATGCTGCAGATTACTCATGCAGAGAACTTTGAAAACTTATTCTCTTCATCCAAAAGTACCAACTCATATGACCTAAGTAATATCAGCAGAGAAAAAGAGAAGATTATTAAATAGTAATTTATGGGATGGTTTTAGCAGTTCTGAATAAAAATATTTCATATCTTTATACCCTTATTGTATCAAATGGCTAATTTGTTAAATGCTGTACAGGAAAGAGTCCATAATTTCTACATAACTGTTGGATACAAGAGTCGGTTAACTCATGTTTGCCAATATATCTGTATGTATTTTCTAGTGAAGACATCACTTTACAGCCTTGGAGCTGCTGCCTTTCTCACAGAGCTGGAGCCACATTCAGGGCTTGGTGCTTTTGTATGGTGGCACTGCTCCCACGGACTCCTGGCACGGCGAGAACCAGGAGCTGACCTGGGCAAGGATAGCAGGAGTCATGGAGAAAGGGCCAGCACAGGGTATTCTGTGGGTCACAGGATGGGACCTGGCTGTGATAAATTGAGTTTCAAGAACACACGTAAAAAAATCAATGGATGCCAACTTTTGTATGTTTTAAAATCTCATGGCTCTCAGAAGTTGTGTATGTTGTTTTCATGCCTCTGGCTGTCTTTGCTTTGTAATAATAAAACAATGAACTCAACCTGTTGACTGGGACTGGTGCATCTTGTGTGGTGATTGATAGCATTGAGACTCTGGTCTTTTGTTCATTCCTAAGGTCTGGAATGATAATGTGGGAACTTTATGTCATATCTTACCCCTCAATTAATTTGAGCCTGACAGAACTTTATTCTCTGGGTGCAACTTATCATTGCTCAAATACTGTCAGAATAATGCACATATATAAGCATGCCCTCAATGTTAAAGTGATTCTTCTGGAGTTTGGATGATAGACACTACATCAGTCAGCAGTGGAAAGCAAATGTGACATGACCAACACAGTGTCAAATACTGATGCTGGTTTTGAAGGAGACTGACTCAATTCTTTGCATAAATAAACTGCAACAGCAGTAAAAACTGAACATTTGACAAGTTTTGGGTTGCAATTTGATCAAGACTCTTTTTACCTCTTTGGTCAAAGCATCAGTTTTGCAGAAATCATTAATTTCAACACTGTGTCCACCAGTAAAGTCTTCTCAGGTGCAATATGACTCACCCAGTAGTGTGGACAACTGCACTAAGTGTAAGAAATCCAGTGCTAAATCTAGACTTGCTCATCTTTACAGTTAATCTATAGATTATGTCTCTCATATGTTTCATGGCAAATGGTAATATTCTCATTTAAATTTAGCCGTTTAGGCTCCTCTGTATCTGTAGGCTGAATTAATTGTTCTAAAGTGTAGGGGTGATCCCCTAAAACGTGTATCTAAAACAGCTATTGCACTCTTGCTCTTTGGAATTTCTTCTTTCTCTTTATTTTATATCATCAGAGCAGAGACAAATAGCTCAAACAAAAAAGTAAGGCATTTTGGCATCTAATCTACTAAAGCTGGATGAGATAAATCCCATGTCCCAAATGATACTATTTTGTCCTAAGAGAACCTGATCCAGGATGAAGGACTGAGAGTGCTCCATCCTAAAATGGCCAGAAGCCCCATTCCAAAGCATTGAGAAGGATTCATGATGCTTTCAGGGCTGAGTACAGGTGACAAAAATCAGAAAGAATAAACACATTGGGCACACAATTATGGTCACTTTGTCCATATACAACTGTCTCAGGGAAATCTGATGGCCATGAAGCAGGGCAAATGGAAGGTATTAATGAAAAATTGCTAAAGCTCGACATTTGCACAGATTATGCCAACAGACACTGAAAAGTTGCCTGAAAATTCAGACCAAAAGGACAAAGATCTCTGTAACCACAGATATCACTTAATTGGTCTGATAAGGATGGGTTTCTTTTCTTCAGAATCTTCTTAGATCTGTTGCTATTTCAACCTAGCAATCCTACATGTTAGAGCGGTCCTTTGAGTTGACGGGCTCGGATATGCAGTTAATAAGCCATTAAATTGCTGAGCATCTATAAAAAATGTATCAATGTTTCAGATGTCCCAGGAGACTCATAATTAATAAAAGCCTCCTCCTGGAAGTGAAGTATTTAAAATAGAACACACTTTCTAAAAGAATTGGAAATAACAAAAGTCCTATCTTTGCTGATTCTTTATAAAAACTAAAATGTTCTCTCCACCAAGAGTTTAAAAACAAATAAATTAATTATCATGTTCTGATTTTCCTGATTGTTTAAAGACACAAACTAGAAATGCACTCACATTTTAGAGGTGACTAAGGCTCTGTCAGCTCACAGAGAAAATGACTGCAGTAACAGGGTCTGTGGGAGCCACACTGCCCAACAAAGGCAACACAGCATGTATGTACAGAGCTGCTTTGCTACAATCCCCGAAGTCCTCAATCAGTGTAACTGAACAACAAAACCCTGCTTATGAAACCATGAGAGGCAACACAGGCACTGCTTGTTCTGCTGGCCACACCGACAGGAATTACAGTGGAGGGGAGAGGGAAGGTGGAGGGGCTGTCCTACACCCATGCTCATGTGTTTCATTCTGTTACACAGCACATGCCAGTGCCTGCTTCTTGCGTGCTGCCTAGTCATTGTTCACACAGAATTTGCCTGGGAGAAGCGAACTATAGGTGTAGAATTCAAGGAAAAAGGCAGGTAAATATTGACTCTTGATCCACTTGGAGCTGAAACACATTGTCCTGGAAATTGCTCCTCAGCAATGGTCTGTTATGTGGCACATTTCGAATAACTACAAAGAATGATCTTTCTAATGATTTCTACAATACACATCAGAGACCAAATCCTGCCTTTGCCTCTTTCACTGTGGAAGTATCCTGGCAACAGCGGCAGTGCTGATGTTTTATGTAAGGATCTCTGGGCTTCATCCTTTCCTGCTTAGCTGTGTAGGAAAGGCATTAAGCGCCAGAGCAATGCCAACAGATGCAATGTTGTGTGGAAGGGATGAGCAAGGCTCGTGCAGGGTGTGATGGCAGTGCCAGGGAGCCACACTGCAGCCCTTTGGAGATCCAAGGGGAACAACACTCTCACCCCACTGCTCCAGGACACCACTGATAGATGGGCATGGATTCTGCACAGGGATTTTCCCTTATATGTAATGTTAGGCAACAGCTACAGAAAAGCATGTGGCAAATACATTTGGGATGGGAAGATATCAAATTCGATATACTCTGTGATCAAGCAGGAACTAAAATGCTATATATAGATTCTGCAGTATGAAAATCCTTCTACAGAGCTTAGAAGATTAGGTAATAGATATTTTGTTTCACAGTGACCTATACATTTAGAGAACCTGCAATATTTCATTTTATCTTCTCATCCATATGATTGTCACTATAGACTTCTACTTCAAAAATCTGTTTCTGAAATCCTAAGTTTACCAAAAGGATTCACAGCATTATTTCTCCGAGGGATAAAAAAATCTGAATTCTTTAATTTTCTACATGAAAAACAACAAAATTGTTTCTTAAATTCTATTTCAGCATAAGAATTATTAGGTCCTGTAAAATATTGTCTTGCTGAAAGGTTGAGGGGTAAGTTGATCACCTTCTCCAGAAAAGACTGGAGTGCTCTCACTTGAGACACCAGTCAGTACCCAGACCCCCTTTTTTTCTGAAGCACTGTGATCCAAGGGGTAAAATAACAGTCATCTTTTAGGATTCGACATCTGAAACCCTTATGCAGGTTCTGAAACATTCCTGAAAAGGGTCCTCCTGATAGTGTTGCCAGCTAAGTTTCAGTGGAAACTGCCACAACTTTGTTAATGTGATGACTTTAGTCTTCCACAATATTGCTAAGACTTCATGACAATTTACAGAAGTTCATTTCATAAAAGGCTGAACAATCCTGTGAGTGTCACCATTTGAGAACAAGAACACCTGAAACACTGAGACTATTCATCTGACCAAATTGCAGTTCTCTAGACTCCCTCTATAGTCAACAGAGAGAAACAGCCACTTGTGATTGATTTCCTAACCTAGAAATCTAAAACAGGTCATAATCCATGCTCAGAAAGAAGGTATTTTTCTCTTTGGTCTATAAAGAGGGTTCAAAGGGACTTGTTCAGAGGCAGAAATCTTTAAAGTAGCTGAGGTAAGTGAGATGACTCCCCAAAATAGAGGTTAAGTAACTTTTTTTTACGGCTTTAAGAGGAATCCTAATATTCAGGATTCCTGGCTTTCACTCTTGCTAGAACTTCCTTACCTGAACATGCATATTCTCACTGCAGAAGGAGGGAACTGAGGACTCTGAATAACAGAAACTCACTGCAAAGTAAGAAGGAAGAACAGACCTGGTGTTACTGTCACGTCATTTCCATTGACCACAGGTCTTTCTTCCTCCTCCTCCTCTGGTGGTTCAATGCCTGTCTTCTCCATATTGCTCACAGACTTGTTCCTTTTGCGTTTGCCTTCAGCCCCGGGAGTGGCACCTGGGAGGATCTGGTCTGTCACATTTAACAGCAACGGAGCCGGTTCTGCTGGAGGCTTCGGAGTGCCGTAATAGTTGTCTGGAAAGAAAAGGAAAGGAATAACACGTAAGATTGCAGAAATACACAGGCTGCTGCTGCTTCTGCTGTCTTAGATTAATGGATGTGTGAGGTAGGATCTGGCTCATCAGCTAATATAAAGAATAGTTCAAAATGTTTTCTTCAAAATTGAGTATTTACCTTTCACGAAATGGTAATTAATTTTCTTGGTTGTAGCACTAGTGATCAAATGATTCTCACAAGCATGTATGTTATTAACAATTTTTGAATCTATAACAGGTTCAGTTTACACTCTTCTCATGACAAATAGGTAGCGTACCACAACTGTTCTCTTATTTCAGAGTTACGATAAATTAGTTTTGCAACATTCATACCACAAAACAAAAGCTTCTTAGGGATCAAAATTATGATAAGAACTTTGTTTATTTATTATGCCATTTTCATTCCCTCAAATCACCTCACCTGCTAGAAAGTAAATAATCAACCAATGGTTCAGAGACTCACAGTTTTCAGTAACACTGTCACTATCTTGTTTTTGATATTTGCCAAATTTTTGCTATTCACAATCTCAAAATTTGTAATAGTTAATGCTAATATATTTTCAAAGAAAATTGAAACCTTATGCTTTAGGGCTTAACATTATCTCAAAGTACTACAGAATTCTGAGAAGACTTAAGGTGGTTGACAGATTACCCTCTATTTGTCTCTCATGAAATTTCTGGCAACTTCCTCTGAGTCATCTACTTTCTGTTAGAAGGGTTATTAGATTAGATGGACCATGGCCCCTTCTTATCTATCAATATCTGCATGTTTGCATTTCTAGCAAAATCTCAAAATTGGTGTCTTACTGATACCACAAATCTGTCATTAAAAATGTGGTAAAAAATAGAACAGTAACATAAATAACATTTTAAAAAGCATGCACTTTCTAAAAAGAAACATAAATAGTAGTACAAGACATAAAGACGAAAACATGCTATTTATGCAGTTATCTTTTTTCATCTGTACTCTGCATTGAAGGTCAATGAACATGATGTTTTACAAGTAGATTTACAGCAGTTATTATGGGAAACTAAAAATACTGTAAAAGAAAAAAAAGCACTTGTGTAAAGATATCAAACTGATGAAAATATTTGTAGACGTTATGACCATTTTTTAATTTCTTATCCCACTATTTGGGACTTCTGTACAATCAAACAGCAGTAGCAACTGAAAAAAATATTGTAACCACATACAAGAAAATGACAAAAATAAATGTGTATGTTATATGTGCACAGTAAACTATCATAAAATAAATTTTGCAGGCAGAGTAAAAATTATTACTGGTACTTGTATTCCTGTGTGTTGCCAAGGACTTACAATGTTCTACCTGAGCACCTCACTGCAGGTAACTGAAGAGCCTTGCAACTACTGAATACGAATTTTTCACAGCGGTTTAGCAAAACAGTATTCATAGCATTAGTTTGTGTAATTGTAATACACAGTAAAAATGTACTGTGTTAGATGACACTCATACTCACTCCGGGCTGAGGGAGGTCTAAATGAAACACTGCCTCACTGCAGATTTTCTCTGGACTTTATGACCCGGCAGCAGGTCTAACCCAGAGCCCCAGCAGGACAATGAGATGTGCCTCAGCAGGGGTGACTGTGGGAGCTCTCTCCGACTGCCAGAGTTAAAGCAGGGGAGCAGGATTTGGGGTCCAAGGGGAAAAAGGAAATCTACATTGATCCACTCACAAAACTGTACCTCCAAAAATGTCAAGGTTGGATCCGGTCACAGTTAAATTTCTAAGATCTGACAGTACAGGCTACTTTGAGAGTATCTGAAAACAGTGTTCAGTTGGAAGTCTACTTTTGTACTGCTCTAAGATCATGGTGAGATTGCATGTCTGAAATACTACATATTTTGAAAAAAAGATTCCTCAATTAAAAAAACTCCCTGGCCTAAGCCATTTTAGCAGTCTTGATCAGTATCTCAGAGGCCTCAAGCCTCACCAAACTTGTGAAATATGCACCGATTTCCACTGATTCCACAGATACCAGCGGACATATCCCAGGGATATGGTACCAGTATGACACAGACTGTGAAACTTAAAGTGCAGTACCTTGGCTTTTTTTTCTTTCCTTAGTTTTGTCATTGTCATACAAAATTGACTGCAGTAGTAATTAGCAGTAACGCTAATATCCTGAATAGTAGATGAGGTGTTTTAACTGAAGGACATTCTCACGTTATTAAAAAATATTAGACACTTTTTCACTTTGACTGACTGCATGCATTAGTGAGAGACAGAGATAAAATCCACTAAAAAAAATAAATCTGTGAATATCACATATATAAAAACATAAGACAAAAATGCACTTGTAAGATCAGGAGCCAAAGAGGATTTAACTCATTCAGTTTCAAAGTGGAAATGCTGTGTAATTTCCAACTTCCGTCCTGTAATGTAACACTTTATGTGCTTCACAATCCAGTAACCACTCTTTTAATAGTGAGTTTTACATTATCAATTGCTACCTACCTATCAATCTATATCTTTAGTTAAAAAATATGCACAAACAGTGCAAATAAAAAACAGAAACAATACACATATTGATACAATCAGTGTGTCATAAAAAAATTAGTTAAACCCCAGTGGAAAAAATATACAGGATGAGAGACCTGCTATTTAAATGAAGGAGAAATGCTCCATTACAGAAAAATTAGAATCAATCTATCTTTTATCAAGAAGAGATTTTCATTGTTGAAATTCCTTACATAGGACATTAGAGCTAATGGGAGACTCTCTCATAAACCTTGGAAAATTTCGTACCTAATATTAGGTATGAAATAGGTCTTACCTAATATATACCTGTATTATAGGCATAATATAGACACTAAATGTTTAAATAATGCAACTCTTGTTGGCATGAAGCATAGAAAATCTCTGATCTCTTTTTCATCTTGCCTAAGCAAGGCCAGGGCTGGTTCAATAGGTTATTGTTGAAACACTAAGCATAAGGTACTGAAATTCATTTTCCTGTTGGTATAAAAGGAATACCAAATAAATAATTTCAGTTGCGGATAATTTTTAAAACTAAATTATTTAAAAAAAAAAAAAAAAAGAAAGTCTACTAAAAGAAAACATAAATCCCATGGTCATTGGCAGTCAGAAAAACCAGCAGTTAGGAGTTTTTTTAAAAAATGAATGGAGCACAAAACAGACAACACCTTTACAGCACTATATAAAACCACATAGTACCCTCTCTTTTGTATACTGCCTGCTGTTCTGGTACTTGCCTCTCAAAAATTACATGGGGGAACTAAAGAAGGGCAATTAAAGCTTGGAACTGCTTAAATTGATTTTGAGTTTTCAGCTTGGAAATGTGACAACTGAAGGGGGATATGGCAGATATGTGTAAAAACAGGAGAACCCTGGGAAAGTGCCTAGAAAATCAATGAATGGATGCTTGACTTCCCACTTCATGAGAACGAGAGGAAGCCCAATGAAATTAGCAGGTTTAAACCAAGCAAAAGAAGGGAGGTTTTTTCACACAGCATAAGAGAATAGTGACATTCACTGTCAGATGCTGCCAGTATCACAAATGCAGTCAAAAAGCAATTATACAAAATTGTAGAAGAAAAAAAGACCATGAAAGCCTATTAAATATAAAGGTACAAATTCTGAATCAAGAGTTCCATACAATCCAATTGGTGGAGTGCAGAATGTAGCTCTGCATACCTTCCCTGTTCTTGTATTTCATACCTTCACCTCTACCGAGGGGCAGTAGGAGAGACAGTTTCCCTGGATTTGACTGAGCGCAGCTGCTCTGTTACTCAGGTGCCTCCTTGCTGTACTCAAAACATGTGTGCACGCTCACCTGCCACCCCTGCACGGTGTCAAGAGGTCATTTTAAGCCTAAGTGAAGTTCTTCGTGCTGGGCCTGAACCAAAGCCTCCATGCAGACAGGCAGTGCAGAGAAAGCAGCGCTTGCTGAATCCATCTGGCTGCTGCTCCTGATCGCTTCAGCGCTGCCGGCTGCTTCTGAGTGCAGCCGGACACTGGAGACGCTCTGGCCTAACCTGCTGGACTCGGCTGCCCGAGCGGCTCGGAAGCCATGGCACAGTGACAATTACCGAGGATCCCTTGCCACCCCCGAGCTGTAAGAACCCTGATCAGCACCCTGGTTCTGCAAGGAACAGTCAGACCAATTTCTGGGTAGGTTTGCTCTGATGACAGAGACCGGATCGGGAAGTCAGAAAGTCACAAGAAGCAGAAAAAAGGGGAAATAAGGAGGACAAAACAGCTTACTTTTTTCCCTTAACCTTAGCTCATCTAAGTCAGGAAGTATTAAGACTTTTATTTTATCAATAAAGTGTTTGATGATGAAGCAATATCCTAACTTGCTTCCTGAAAAAAGGTAAAAACCCTTGTGGAAGAAAAAAAAAGGCAGAGTATTTGGGTGGTAGTAAAGAAGCAGAAAAATAATCATGCTGAAATGATAACAAGACTCAGATCTATTGACAGGCTCTACCCAGCGACCCCAGTTACTGGGCACAGTTACAAATGGGTCTCCCATGTTTGTTTTCTGTGTTGTGCTCCATTGCAAGGACTGACCTACATGCATTTTCCTCTGCCTGGCCTTCCCAGTCCCTCTCCCCTTCTGTGAGGAAAGAGCCAAAATGCAGCATAGAGTGGACAGAATCTCCACTTGCCATCCTTCTGGACTGAGAAGGGAGAGGAAGGGCTTTGTGCCAGGTCAGCACTCCGGGCTGAGGAGGAAGGGGGTCATTGCTCAGTGTCCTTCACTCCTGAGGCTCCGCTGACCTCATCTAAGAAATGAAGAACTCCAGTTTAAAAATGTCAGTGTTATGAAAACTTAAAATACTGCTGAGGAATTAGGAAATTACAGTAAAAATGAACAATCAGACCGAAAACAAGAGGTGTGTCAGAGCCAGAAGCTTTTAGGATGAATACTTCCAACTATGGCGTGACTCATATTCTGAGCCCAGAGCAGAGACACATGTTCCTTTTCACAGTTATTTTTAGAGTGGGATGAAATAATACCCAGTTACAAATACACACCTGCCTCTGCTTATTCAGCACCCTCATTTAGATCGATCTGTCTTTACTGTTTATACAGCTTTGAATTGCTGAAGCATCAGTCAAAATTGTGTGAGTCAGCCACAACTCTAAGAAATGAAAGACAAACCTTATTTTTCAGTTATGAGAACAATAACTGCAAATGTTATGATGAATGATAAATCTCTACATATTTGCTTTTGTGATCACACACTATTGACAATAAATTAAGGGGAAGTACTCTGAAGTCTAATTGTTGCCTAGACTTGTGTTACATTTGATATTTTAACAATTCACAAATAAATACATATGGAAAAGCAATGGATTACAATGGTATAGAGAGTTTTAGGTAGGTAGAAATTAGTTTAATTTTAAATAAAATAATAATGTGAACAAATATTAATATTTTATTATTTGATTAAAAGAAGATGGCTGCATTTATTTATGACTAGAAGCTTACTGCATACAACAAGAAGCATCTGTTTATAATTTATGTCTGTTTATAATCAGAATCCAGATGAAGACTGGTGACAAGTGGAGTCCCTCAGCGGTCCATACTGGGAAAAACAGTGTTTAATATCTTCATCAGTGACATCACCAGTGGGACTGTGTTCACTCTCAGCAAGTTTTCAAATGGTACCAAGCGGAGTGGTTGGGTTGATACACCTGAAGAACAGGATGCCATCCAGAGGGACCTGGACAAGCTCCAGAAGTGGGCCCATGGGAACCTCAGGAGGTTTAAGAAGACCAAGTGCAAGGTGCTGCACCTGGGGTGGGGCAACCCCCAGTGTCAACACAGGCTGGGGTGGACAGATGGAGAGCAGACCTGCTGAGAAGGACTTGAGGGTGCTGGTGGACGAGAACTGGACAGCTGGACATGGCCTGGCAATGTGCATTTGCAGCCCAGAAAACCAACTGTGTCCTGGGCTCATCCAAGGCTGTGTGGGCAGCAGAGCAAGGGAGGGGATTCTGCCCCTCTGCTCTGCTCTCATGACACCCCACCTGCAGTGCTGCATCCAGCTCTGGGATTCATGGCACAAGAAAGGCATGGACCTGGTGAAGCAAGCCCAGAGGAGAGACACAAAAATGATGCACCACTCCCACGAGGACAGGCTGCGAGTTGGTGGTGCTCATCCCAGACAAGAGAGGACTCCAGGGAGTGGAGTGGACTCGTGGCCCTTCAGTACCTAAAGGGGGCTTATAACGATGACGTTTTAGAAAGACCTGTTGCAACAGGACAAGGGAAAATGGTTTTAAAGTAAAAGAGGGTAGATTCAGACTCAATAATAAGGAAGATTTTTTTTTTTTTTTTAGTTATAAGGATGGTGAAACACTGGAAGAAGTTTTCCAGAGAAGTAGTGGATGTCCCATGCCTGGAAACATTCTAGGTCAACTTGTACAAAGCTCTGGTGAGCCTGATCTAGCTGAAGATGTCCCTGCTTATTAAAGGGGGTTGAACAAGATGACCATTAAAGGTCCTTTCCAACTCAAACTATTCCATGATTCTATGAAAATCAATGATCTTTCAAGAACATTTATTTTTTAACTTAACCTGCTCTGGAGTCTGCAAATGAACTATTATGGCCTAATCCACCCTACCCAGCTTTAAACGCTTAACTAATGGAATGTTTACTTGGTATCAAGTACAGCAATCATCTTCCAGGAAATGCCTAAAAAATGTCTCCACCTATAGTGACCTCCAGCCTGCAAGCCCTGGGATATGAGGCTCAAGCCTGCTGCAGTATGGAGTCCATGCCCTGTGCATTCTTTGGATGTAAGTTTAAGTGTAGGTTTCTCTTAACCCCCAGAAGACAGCAAGAAAACAAGCTTATGGTTTTGGTATTTAGGGCAGGCCCAACACACCGGCAGTGTAATCAGCAAAGTGAGATCGTATGCGCTTGACAGTCTTTCAAATTTTGTGTTACGTTTTCCTGGCCAACATATCCCAGGAATATGGGTGGCAGACATCTTCTTTGAAGGATTTAGTATTAGAATCATGGAATTGTTAAGAACGGAAAAGACCTCTAAGATCATCAACGCAGCTATTAACACAGCACTGCCATACTCACCACTGAATCATGTCCCTAAGTGCCACAAGTACAAGTTTTTTGAACACTTTCAGGAATGGTGATTCCACCACTTTCCTCAGCATCATGTTCCACTGCGTGCAATGGGTGTCAAAACCAGGAAGGAATTCTTAAATGCAGATTCTGTGGACTTCCATGAACCAACCATGCGATATCACCATGCTCTCACTTCACTGAGCTCACACATCACTTTGCCATAGAAGTACGTCCAATTAATTGCCATCATATGAAATCACTTTAACATTTCTGATCATCTGTATATGTAATTTAGAGCATTTTTTGGATGTCTGTTTTGTTGTGCAGTAAAACCACGCAAGTACAGAATATTTTAAAACTGAAAAATCGCTTTCTCAGTATTCTTACAACCATCTGATAAAGTTCCTAAAGAGGAAAAGAGTACATAGACTTTGTTAAAATATAATTAGTGATGTCTTTTAACAAAATCAAAGACAATTACCACCTCCTTAAGGAAGTCTAGAAAACTTCGTTTCACCCACTCACCCCTGAGTGAGTAATTTATTTTGACGGGTGACTATACTATAATTAGGGTTTTTTTAATCATTGTTGTAAGGTTGGGTGAGTAGATTCTGTTCTTGGGTTCATACATTTTCATGATGGTTTTGCAAAGCTGCTTGATGGATTAAAGTTGCAGAACTCTTACTGTGATGCCAAAGAAAGTGGAATTAAAATTGAAGCCTTCTGAAGCCTTTAGATTTTAGATTTACATGGGTATTATTTTTACTCATGAACTTGTGTCATTAAAATGGCAAAGAAATAGGAAAGGTCATGGTTCAGATCTCTTGGAATTTAGAGAAAAAAGTTATTAAATATAGATTCGCTACTATGTTTTTCAACAACAGTTTTTAACTTCTATTGTGTTCCCTGAAATATTCACAGGAAAAGTTGTATTTTTACTATGATCTTTGTGGCTACTTGCAGTTTCTCTTTATGGCTACTTTTAGTTTTTTTAGCCAGACTGAAGGTCCCAGAGATATCTTTGCTCTTCTTCTTCTAACTAAGCTTTGAATCCAGACTTCTTAGTTCTCAGAGCCTTGCTGTTAAATTAAAGTCTGAATTAAAAATACGAATTAAAATTTATTTACTTTGGGAATGCTGTCTGAATGAGTTACACATGATATACAGAACTAATTCCACACTCGTTGATACAGACATCCCCAGGGCTACTTGTTACAAAGTCTGTTTTTTTCTCCCCTTGCTATTTCCCAACCACACTGGGCTTCAGCTATAAATCAAGTTACTTGAAAGAAATACTTTCTGGACAAACACTTTTTCTGCTTGAACAGAGCGGTCAGAATTATTGCCTGTGCCTTCCCAACAAACCCTTGAGCATTTTCTGGCAGGGGCTGTCCAGCTGTTTCCCAGAGGCAGGGGATTTTTGATGCCTTGTGTTGCTTTGCCTCTTCCCCAGGCAGAATTTTCCTTTGGGTTGGTCTCTGCAGCTTCTGCTAACAGACATTAGGCAAATAAGCTAACTTCTGTGTCAAATAATGACATTTTAATAACTGGCTTCAGGATTGTCTATTCATCTACATTAAAATTAAATCACTAATTATAGCTGTGGATTTTTGCCCAAGAGTGTTCTGGCCCCCAATGAATGCAATAGCAGAGGAAGTTTCTAAATTCACGAAAACAGCAATGGAGACAAGACAGGCTGTCAAACCTTCCAACATGACAAAACTGCTGTTCTCTTACTATTGGATGCCAACTGCCCCCAGTAAGAACATCTCTTTTCCATTCAGTCTGGGAAAGACTGTGTAAGTAAGGATATATGAGTTTGGTTTTTATTTATTAAGTGGTATTTTTCAAGACAAGTTTCAGTAGCAAATGAGTTTTCGTAACATTAAGTTGGTGATAGAGTACACCAGATATGCATAGGGCATGGTCTAAAACAATTCTGATTTTCAGAAATTTTGAAGACTCCCAAATTAAGGCATACATAAGTTAGTTATCAGTTTTAAAAAATATATTTTCTTCAGAGATATCACTTCACACTTCAGTGTATTTCAGAGTTCAGACTTCTAAGTTTTCTTCATCACTGTTGCCATAGTTCCATTTTACGTAGCTGTTTTTCCTTTTAATTAAAGTATTCTTTCTTTCTCCCACCTTTTTAAGTATTAGGGCGGCTTTATCCTATAAATACTCTGCATTCCTTAGATTTTCCTAATTAATCTTTCAGCTGTTTGTCCATGTACAAATTTAGGCACATGTGCAAGACTAATCCCCAAAGCTCTGTGTAAGAGTATAAGAAGGAAGTATAAAGAACAATTTCACTTTTACAAAATCAGGTACTGTGTTTGCATCATGCCTTTAATTTCTACCAAGACCGAACCATGTGAACAGATACAATCCTCTTGAGCACTAAATCTCTCACAGTTGGGAAATACCAGTTCTCCTGTCAGATGTGGGAACCCCCTGGGCTGAAGGTGTAAATAGCTTTCAGATAAAGCAACTCTAAACCATCCTGCGTTAAGTCCAGGTGGAGGCGGCTACAGAGAGGGAACTGTCTTGCTTTAAGATCCCTCAAAAATTAAGGTCCTAACCTTATTTCTCCCAAATATCCTTCAAGTTTGTATTTCTCTCTGGGAAGCAGGACACATCAGTTTTAGATAATGGCCTAGAAGAGAAAGGATTGCTTATCAGATGCAGCAGTGTGCTGTACACACTGCACATCATCACACATCTCCCAACCTCCAGCAAATATGAAATGACCTTTAACTTTCATAATTTGATCTTATACTGAGCACAGTGTACCAGAAGTGAAAAATTTAGACAGACCTCTTTAAAAGGCTATGCTTACATACTTCAGGAAAATCATGGACAAAGGGAGAGGATTGAATAATTAATACAAAATGGAATTTGGACTTCACAAGCAAGAATCACAGAAGTATGAATGCAGGCTATTGGAACAAGACATCTTAATAAATACATTAGTAGCAGTTTTACAGTGTTTTGCACTCTTTAAAGAATTCTGTCATCTGGCATCATCTTCTAAAAAGCAGTGGTACACTCTGATACCTCTGCATTCCCAGAAAAGAGACACGGCTCAATTCCCAAACAATGTGCTCTTTGCTGCAGCTAAGCACAGATACCAGGATACGTCTTCCCACCACACCTATAGTTTTTATTCTGAGCTTCTGTTGTTGTCTGGATACAACCCTTGAATAATCACTTGTCCCTAAATGTGTACAAGCCCTAAATGATATAGAGAGTGGGTTTTTAGCTAATTTCACTTCTCCTGCTTAGAAGTTCAGTGTCTAAAGCAATGAACTCTCTCTTGCCATCTGTCCCGGTGGTGATAGATGGGATTAATTGACCTCTGGAAGCGTACTTGGGTTTTAATTGTTAACTTTACAAGAAGGTCCAGACACCTCTAAGCTTCCTAATGATAGAGGACGTGATTCCGACCTTTAATGACCAAGGTCCCAACACACTAAATCATGCTATTACTTTCTGCCTTCATTTAAAGATTTAGGCTAAGCAAACGATAAGATTTTCTGCTTCCCCTTGTATATGTTATATATTATGGTTAAGATTCTTGTAGAAGTAAAAATCCTTTGCCATATTAGAGAACAGCTTGCAGCAGAGTCCCTCCCTTTTGACAGTAGTGCCTACATGGTTTTACACCCTTACAAATTATCTGGAAAGATGAGAAAAGTCTAAGAACATTTCTAGACAAAAATTTATCTAGTTCAGTCTGGGCCACAGAAATGAATGTTTCTGAAGCTTCAGAAGGATTAAAAAACAGAAAAAATATAAGTCAAGGGGAAGTTATCATGTTAGATGAAATTTATTATTGATTAAAGCAAATTGGGGAGCCATTTTTTTGTAAATTACTATCCTTTCTAGAGAAATACTGGTATTATTGCAGACATCTCACTGTATAGCAGCAGCTTTCTTCTGCTAAATAATAAGCAACACTAGAATCATTAACTGAACTGAAGGAATAGAATAGCATGCAGTGCTCCTCTTCAATTATGTGGTTAAGAACTTTATTACACACAGTGTTGGCCCAGACTTTTTTAAGGAAAAAAATACAGAAATAAAAGATGTTCTAACAAAAGCAAGTAAGATTATAAGCTTCCTATAATAAAAATAAAACGCATTTCAGTTGTACAAATTAACTCAATTTCTGTAATAAGGTGGTATGAAGGAAAGGATATGCTAAGTTTTTCAGATTAAGTTTCGGGTGAAAACTGGGAATGAATTTCAAGAACATAGAGTCACTACACCAGAAGTTTTCTGAGAGATTACCCATATGTTAAATCAATCCATAGTTGCTACAGATCTATCTGAAAATGCCATGTGCAGGGAAGCAGGAGCCAGGTGAAGCTTACTCAAAAAATGACACTGCAGAGGTCTTACA
Organism: Pardalotus punctatus; assembly: GCA_013400915.1. Classification (NCBI taxonomy): domain Eukaryota; kingdom Metazoa; phylum Chordata; class Aves; order Passeriformes; family Pardalotidae; genus Pardalotus; species Pardalotus punctatus. Next base: position 127,973 of record VZTX01006305.1, on the reverse strand, counting down.
GTCCTGAGAATTGTCTCATCTGTCTTTTGCCTGACATAAAATGCTGGATTAATGCACCCACCCCTCGTTTGATCAGTACTGTGTTTCCTTTTTTTTTCCTCATAGGACTTTAGGCTTATTTTAAAAGCTGTGTTTATAGACACCTTATACATTTTCAGAGTGGCATTTTCTCTGTGTTATAGTTGGAAATCTGTCTCCAGCTGCCTTGACAACCTCATGAAGCCACTCTAGACTGTTAATTTCATCTGACATTTTCTTCAAACTTGAGGAAAAAAAGGGATCCCTGTAGTCAATCAGTTTTTATATTCATTTATTCAAGATGCTACCAGACGAAGTTATCTTGCCAATTGGAGAGGTATGTAGGGAATCCTTTCCTTTTGTGTCTAAAAAGGCATCCGCAGATTGTCCTGGATAGTCATCTTGCAAAACATGAATATATCAGATGTTCTCTATTGGTCTTCCCTTAAGGAGCTGTCAGAATAAATAAAAGTACTTCTCAGAAACTCACAGTAATTCCAGGTACAAAAAATAAGCAAACAAGCTTCCAAAAAAAACCCCCAGAGAAAAAAAACCCTACATAAATTCTGTTTTCATCAACAGATTGTTATTTTGCCATATTAGTCCAAAACATCAGGTTTTTTAAAGGTAATTTAGCATTATAAATCATAAATACTAAGCCATAACTAACACTTAATGGAGGCTCTGTGTTCCCTGTTTTCCTCAAAGCCAGTAGGATAACTCTTTCTAACGTGGAATTCTTTTCCTCAATTTTCAGCCTGTCACCTCGCTCCTGAGATGACTGAGATATAGAGCTTTACTTTTCTCATGTGAGTTTAAATTCATAACTTTACTGCCAATGAGATCTTGTGCTATAACAAGACAATTTAGCTCCTCCAGAGCTCAGTTACTACATAAAGATGTGTGATGAAGCAATCCACAGTCCTAAGAACCTGTCATAAAACCACACAACCTACCAGTGTTATAGCACAACCTTCAGCCAGGAAGAAACAAGAAGGTTTAAAAACTAATTAATTTTGATTAATTCAGAAAATTTCCAACTGGAAACAAACTAATAGATATTGAGGAATGAAATAATTGATACTGCCTGGGGTGAGTTTATCACATATTAGTAGGAAAAAAAAAAAGGAAGAAAAATAAACTTTTGAAGTTTATTTTAATAAATCACCTTGATCAAGCTTGATGAGCCTTTTCTCCTATTTCTTGCTCCTAAGCTATATAATCAGGCCACTTCTGGCTGGCTCTTCTTCAGGCCCCACAAATTACAAGTTTCACAATGTCATTCTCTCAAAAGAAAGAATGGAAGGTCACCTTCATTCAGGAGCTAAGGCACTCACTGGGAGGGCAAGGCGAGACATTAAATAAACTCTGACCTTCCACTGATTCTTTTCTTTGGACATGAGGTGACCAAGAAAGTGGCCAGAGGTTGTAAAGAAAATGTCACCATCACCATGAGAGCCTGGTCATTCTGCCATTTGGCCAACTCATATTACACGTTCTCTGGCGTGGACAGGATTGCTGGGGAAGTGGGGGTAAATACAGGTGCTTTCCACTCATTTATCGACAGACAGAATTTAGGCACCTATGGACATTTTGGTCCCAAGGTCATGGAGGTCTGTGCACACACAAAACTGCACAAACGCAGCAGCTGCCAGTGCTGACTGAATTAAGTGTTATTGGAGTTGATGGTGGCAATGTCGCCCTTAATTTACACTAGAAAGATACAATAGAAATGTTGTGTACAACAGTAAGAGTTGTAGACCTGTCTGACCAACAGCAGAAAGAGCAGTTGTAAAAAGATGAAGAGTTTTCACTTTGTCTCTCAAAGATGATAGTAACTGCCTGAAGGCCATTAGACAAATGATTAAAAACAGAAGTAAAGTAAATGAATTGTTATTCACCAGGTTGACCGCAGGGGGAAAAAAAAAATAAATCTGCGCTCTTTTCATTCTCTGTCAAGGACAGCCAAATGTTTTTGATGTGTGGTCTGCACAGTCATTACAGATTGAAGCCAACATGCACAACTGTCCAAGTGTTTCTTATCTCTCTCTTTCTCATTGACACACTGTGTTGCCCCAGGCTACATTTTGTTGGCTGTCCTTGTTTCGCCTGCCTGCCTGCTTCATTTCTGATCCTAAAATCCCATTCTGGAGTAAAAGACTTTTCTACTTTGTCATGAATACCTCTTGACTCTAACCTGTGAGCCAGTGGAAGCAACAAAGGACATTAAATGCATCCATCTTGTTTTGACTTTGTTTTTTGAAAACTGCACCTGATAAAAATTCTCTGGTAATGCTAAGCACTGGCCTGGTCCTATGAAAAAGCTAAAGAGTTAGTGCTCTATGGCAAAAGAAAAATCAGTTTGGTGTATTTAAATGATTTAGGCAAACTATGCATCTGTGAAGGAAGTAATCTTCTAATCTGTAAAAGATTGGTACAACTATGCATATCCCTCCTGTGAAATAAACATGTCATAAGCTCAAATTGCAAGTTTATCAGATGACCCAATGTTTTAATCAAAGTTAAATCTTCAGAGAAAACCTGTGTTTCCCACAACCTTCATTCCACCATGAAACTACCCTCTCACAGATATCAAAGATCTGATTTTCCCTTTGTGTGCACGTAAATCAAATACTTCCACCAAAGCTAATGGACTTACTGTGTTACGAAGGAAATGCAAAGTTCAAGCATTTAAAAAATGCAATTTTGTGAAACAAAGGGGGTTTTTTTTGTGATCTTTGAGTGATTACTTATGAAAAGATTCACTATATTTACTCTTGTAAATGGCAAATAATTTCTCTTAATTTTCATTCTGGACAGAAAATGGTTGGGAAGAGTCACAAAGTAATAACAACCTTGAACACTTATGCAACACTTCACATTTCAAACTGCTTCAGAAATACAAACCAATTAGGCTGTCATTATGATTTATGCTAAGGGAGACAAGAAATACATAAACAAAGTCAAATAGAAATGCAGGGCTCCAAACTACAGTTCTGTGAATTACAGATCACAGAAACAGCTTAGGGGTGTAAAGCACAGGGACTGGGCTAATCCTGGAAAATGGAACATAAAACTATGGAGTAGATTGAGTAACAGCTAAGACATTATAACCTAGTTACTGTTGAATGGTCACGTCTCTCCATATGGAACACAGAGCACTTCAGTACACTACTTGTCTAAATAGGCATTATCAGCTTCATCTCACAAATAACTAGCATTCATTAGCTCATTAGTGAAATCCTTGAGGTATCTGATGTACAATGCAATTACCCCTGGCAGATCTGTCTAAACTGATAACCAAAGGGCAATTAAAATCAGTACCCACGCCAGACCATTAGATGGTTTAAAGAGTAATATCTATGCTACTCGTTCCTTTTACGAGTACATTGTTAACATTAGGAACATAAATGCTAATTAGAGTAGTGACTTCATTCACCAATTTCTTTTCTACAAGGCCATTTGGATCAGAATCCAGTTTCTCTGGATGTTTGAAAGGGCAAGTTCTTTTTAATTAGGACAGCTACTCCATTGGCACTAGTAATAAATGAGAGGAGAGATGAAGGTCTCACCCACCAGGATTCTTCCATTTTTTTGTTTCTGTGTAGCATTCAGTATTTCAGTAAAAGCTCCAGCTTTAGTCAGGAAAAATAAAAAGTCCTCATTCTTTTAATGTTAATGTAGATCTTTTAGAAACATTTATTTTCAGCCCAGATATTCTCATATGGTCATATTTGAGATAAATTTTCCTCCCTGCATGTTTCAGAAGGTAGATCAGTAGCTTTAGGTCATTGTTATTCCACTGGATCACTCCCCCCAAGGCAGAGGTCTGTGCCAGAGTGAGACTAGTTAAGAAAAATCTTCAAAGACTATTTAATTTCAAGCCTCCTCTGCTTTTGTGCATCTCTCACTCCTCAATCATGCTCTGACCCTGTCCAGGCACACACACACAAGCGGGAGAGGACGGGCTGCCCTTAGCAATGGTGGTGCCCAGGGCTCTGCCTGGTGCTGACCTGAGCTCTGCAGCAAGGGATTCTGATTCCAGCCTGCAGAAATCACTGCAGGAACAGACAAGGAGCAAAAAAGCGTAGGCTGAGGAGACAGAGCGAGGAACACCTGACTGCACTCGCAGGGTAGGAAACACTTTTCCTCATCATTCTTACCTAGACTGGCAAAGCCTTATGGACTTTCACAAGGATACATTATTAAAGAATAGGTTGGAGTCTTTCAAATTAATTCCTAACAATATTTCTTACAACTGGCCTTGTAACTGCTGGGCATCTGCATGCACTGGGCATACGCCCTTACAGCTATTAGTGGCCAAGGATGGTCTTGAGTCAAGAAGGGGCTGCGGTTACACGGTTACTTCACACGCCAGAGCAGCAGGGTGTAAGGGCTGAAATTCATGTTCTCAGAGGCTCTGAGGTACTACATTTCTGCAGGTTCTGAGACCCACACTTCACATTCCTGTCCTTGAAAGAGCAAAGAATAAGAAGAACCAGACATAACTGAGACTAGACATGGATGTCGGTATTCAGCCAGTTTTGATACGTATAAATTCCTTCTGGATGGTCGTGCCAGTCTGTGAGCTTGTGGACAAATTGTGTGTGCAGAATCATGAGGCACACTCCTCTGCAGAAAGTAATAACTGGCAGATAAAACAGGGATACTCTATGGAGCAACCTATATCTCCTCTTAGCACCTGTAAAGATGGCAACTTGTGCAGCCAGAGATGTGCACAAGAATATACATTTACACACACATGCTCAGGCAAGATTTCTCATGCACAGACATGAGAGAAAGACATATTTTATCTTGACCCTAAATAGGTCACTAGGAGTTATGAGTGGGAATATGCAGAGGCCCTCAAAGAACAATTTATTCGGGCAATACCAACAATCCTTTCCTAAGACTAAACACAGCAAGAAACTGTCTTACTCTGATGTAGACCCAGAACAGCATTGCTAAAATCAGTGTCTTTAATCCTATAAATTAAAAAAAATTAAATTTTAATTATATTAATATTAATTTAATTTGTAATAATAATAATAGTAATTCTTCCATATTTCTAAAAATACTATACTCCCTGTACATAGTTAACATTTGGTTCAACTTGTTCATACTAAACACCACTATAGCAGGCTAAATTTGCAAAACTAATAATTTTTCAAACTCTCCTAAATGGTTTTGACAGTATTGTGGCCAGTTGATACAGCTGAATTTGACTTGGTACATCTAAAGAGCAAAGTTTTAAGAACTGCCAATTTGCCATGTTGAAGCTACATCAGTGCAATGTCAAGGTGTTGAAGACATTTTCCCTGTTAGGGCACTACATATACTATAACCAAAATTTATATTAAATCAAAGGAATACGTAGTCATTCCTACAAAAGAAGTCAACAGTGTAAGCCCTGCTATTAAAGGTTCACAGTGTCAGAAGATCAAAGGTGACTCAGGCATGGAGAATGCACAAGAATGAGATCCTCAGACAGAAGGCGAGATTAGATGATTACTGAGCAGGCTGCAAGGAAAAATGTACAGGGCTACTGTCAGTTCTGATTTTTAAGCTGGATGTTCCACATTAAAAACGTCATTCAGAATGATCCTAAAACTTGCTGCTGTGTGCCATTAGTTAAAGTGCTGTGTTAACATATCAGTGCTGCATTAACATCAGTGCCTCCCTAGCACAAAGTTTTTGGGTTTTCTTTGGAAATGCTGAATTTCTGTGCACATTTTCTGTCCAGAGGAACTAATGATGTCATTGTCACTATATTCACCAACCTTGCTGAGCAAGACCTATTTTTGTGTGAAGTTCTCAGAATAGCTTTTAGATTGCAGCAGTGTTGGAAGTTGGAATAAACCCAAGGCTGGTGGAAGTTGTACCTGACCCCCATTCATCATCATTGCCCTGTTACGGACGATCATCCTTACTGAGCGTTCACTCCAGTGCTCCAATCTGATTTTGTCTCAAGCGTACCAGAGGGCTGTTGAGTACAGCCTGCTCTGCTGGCAGATAAATGGGAACTACAGAAAGAGAGGGGTGGGAGAAAGCAGCAGTGATCAGCCGAGGTGGTTTTCCACCAGCTGGTGCTGGGAGGGATGTCTGTCAGTGCCCCAACAAAGAGCGAAATCCAGCTGTCATACTGACACAATGAATCCAACTCAAGCATTGTGCAGTAAAGGATGTAAGGATCTTTTAACCCATTAATTCTTTTTTTGGCCCTAGCATTAGATTAATGTCCAACTCTATTGTGTTCTATCTCTAAATCTCCTTTAGTTTCATGCAAGCCTGGATTAAATACAGGTATTTCAGGTTATTAGTCAAAAATGCAGAACTCCATGTCCTTCAGATGACTGTAAAACAAAGACTGTTGTACACTGAGCACAGTGGAGAAATGACTAACTGGAAATCCAGAAACCTGAATGGTATTAAGTGTATGTAAAGTTGTATTGGGTAGATGTGAAAGCAAAACAGTCAGGACTGCTTCATTCTGCCAGCACCTCTGCAACTTGGAAAGAGGTTTTGGGCTTGACAGCTCGTATGTCAGTCTGTCTGCTCAAAAACCAGCTGGACTGTTTATGGGAGAGACAGTTTTAAAAGATTTCTAACCTGGTGGTTAGAAACACTTGGACAAAATCCATTCACAGACTTTATCTGAAGAAAGTAATGTATGGATGGCCATGAATATGGATGCTTTTTTTTACCCAAGTGACATGTTTTATAAATTGCCATGCTGATTAATCATTTGACTCTAGTTTTCAGGAAAAATGAAGATAATTATTTTTAAAATATTTTTCCTTGCATTTACTTATTTTTCTTCTTTTTTTTTTGCATAAGAATGTTCTTCATGGAAGTTTTTGAGCTGAATTTAACCTATCTAATACCAATGTAGATATCAGTCACCAACTGAAAAGCAGACATAGCCACATGTTAATTTCCCTTTTCTTACTAGTCCTGACATACCATTTCATTAGATCAAACTGAAAAGCTAACATGCTGAACTATATACTCTGAGGAAAGCTAAGAGATGTTTGTCATTCAGCTGATAACATTTTAATTCAAGTAAAAATTGCTGAACTGAAAATGTATTTTTTTAAGGAATAGAAAAACAGTCAAATGTGAATTATTTCAGCAAGTCTATCCCTAAGATTTAATATACTTGCATTCTGATATTTTGGATTATAGCTTCTTAGCAAATGTATTACGAAAGAAGACATTTGAGATTAAGAACTATACTTTTAAAGAACTGTGTTGCCTGTGCATGGTTTGAAACTCACACCTGTTTCCTATACACACTGTGAATTTTTTAGTTTCCAAGCCATTGGTACTTATTTAAGCTGACTGAAAATGAAACAATTTTCTGGCTGATGATGCTCTCAACAGAGTGGAACAGGGCAGGAAGGACAGGAGGAAGATCAGAGGGAGCTTTCACCGGATGAAGGGGACAATGCACTGTGCAGCCACAGTGTGACAGACACCTCTGGCACTGTGGCAGTGCTGGGGAGGTGCTGCTCTGATGATGCCAAATACCTCTGGTATTATAAAAACAGAGAGTGCTCCAATGTTCTTTAGGATGTACTGTGCAGATTTAAAATGGATATTTTACATTTATAGACTAAACAGACGGTGTGTCCTTCTGGGACAGCCCTATTATGCAGTTGCTAAGCAGCCAGAGCCTCATGTGCACAAGGCCCACGTGCCATGCAATGCCCAAGCAGAGCGGGAACATCAGACCGGGCTGTAAAGGCACCTGCACAGCTCCTGGCACACAGCAGCGCGCCCAAAAGCTGGCTGGCGTGCAGGAGCCATGCCTGCACCCCACACGGTGCCTTCTGGCAGTGCCACTAACCACACGATGCCCTAAGCATAGCCAGGGCATCTCTTCCTGCGCAGAACGTCCGCCCCAGTGTCCTGCCGGCGGCAGTGGAACTCTGGGAATGCCGAACCTGTTAGACGGCCCCATCTGCTGTGGCTGCCGAGCAAACCAGGAACAGACTCACCTGTGATGCTATGCAAGAGCACTGCACCAGGCAAACCTCAGCCTGTGCCTGAGCACAGACAGAAAAAGGGCTCCTGCCTGGCGGTGACTCCAACGCTGACCTCTCCAGCCTGTTGGCATTTGTCACCGTTGGGAACATACCAGCAGTGTCTTGTGGCAGGATTCTGTATGAGCTAGTGTGAGCCTAAACAAGCCACCTCTCTTCTTCCCTATAGGAATCATATTCATTGGTGAGAGGGGATAATATCCAGGTTGTCAGACTGTAAGTTGTCATGTACCCTTGTTAACACATCCATCCCTGAATTAACTGGCATTTGAATTGTTGACTGGAAAAAAAAATAAATCTTAGTTTAAAAAATTTAATACATGGTAGCCCTGGGTATCTCATTATTTGCTTCCATTGCTAAAAACATGTGCTTCATGTCTAATCTGAACAGGTTCAAGTTACAGCTAGGGGATTGTTTTATACTTTGGCTGCGAGACTGAAGAACTATCTATTACCTGGTATCTGTTTCTACAAACACTGCAGAAATACTTGAAAAATGTGACAAAGTCATCCCTTCACCTTTATTGTGCTAAACCAAACGGATTCAAGTTGGACTTTAATATTTTTAATTCCTCTCCAACTTGTCATCTTCCTGCATGCACCACAACTGGACAGAGAGAGCCAGGAGAGATTCAAGCAGCTTCATACACAAAGATGATGGAACCTCAGGTCCTACCAGCCCACAGACACCTCACCTCTTTGCCCTAACACCAGAGCAGGAGCTCGCACCCATATAATGTGGTTTGATATGGTCTGTAACTACCACCAATTATGAGAAAAAAAATCACTACCTGCATAAATGTCTCCAGACTGATCATTCCTTAATAAAAAAAGTCATGTTTACAACCTACTATCTAATTACAGCCTACCATTCTAATGCAGAACTGGTCATCTGTCTTTCAGCAACCAGTCCCCCACTCAGTAAAACATCTCTTCACAGATGTTTGGATTTTGGTTTCTAAGATGTGTAGTATATAACCACTCTGAAAGCTATTGTGTCTGCCTATCAGAAAAACAATTTTTATATATAATTTTATACCTACTGAAGCATCAGAAAGATGTCTGTGAGGCTGTTTCACAGGAGCTGTGAGAACAAAATGAATTAAGCTTAACCATGGCAAGCTAACACAGACAGACAAATACTTTCTTGAAATATTTTGATTTCTAATAAGTCATTATGACTGAGAAACCTTCAAGAGAGCTGGATCTACACAAGTTTACGTAACAGGAGGACCTGTATCAAAACCTTAGGAAACAATGAAATGTGTGCATGTATAAAAGTATGGATTCCATCCTGTTATTGATAGAAATTCCGTGACAAACTGCTGGAGCAAAAATTATACGTGAGATGGTATTAGTTACCTCTACAGCTTTGGAACTGCAGAATAAACTATATACAATATAGTAAATGAATCACACACTACTGAAACACTGTAATCTTGACCAAGGAATCACTAAGTCAAATTTCAACTAATCTGAATTTTAACAAATGGAAATATGATTCTTCACACTGACTTTAGCAATCTTTTTTCAAGTGTGCAAGCAAGAGGCATATTCTTATCAATGCTTTTATTAACATTCCACATTACAGAAACTCCCTATTCTGACCCCTAATTAGGATACCAAAACAATTAGCTGTTCATCATACATGATTTATTTAAATGAAATCTTCAATAAAAATATTAAAAAACATGCATATATCCATAAATGATATAATAAGTTGTATCCAGTTTCCACTCATCTAGTTGCACACCCATCCAGGTCCTAACACACCCAGACATTTGGTTACAGCTATAGGATGTGCTGTGATGGAAGAAAGACTGGAATCAGACTTTTAATCCTCTTGACCTGAGGGAAGATATGCTGATATACAGTTTGCATCTGTTAATGTGACTTGTTAAGGAAGACACCCTCCTAGATTATGCATAAAACGCTCTGTGTCAATCACACATCAATAAATGGAACTGAAAAATGATAGTTTTCTCAAAATGACTGAAAAAACTCGGAACATTTCAAATTCTCTCAAACTGTAACCTGATTCTGATACTCATCCATGAAAAGCTGGCTTCCACTTCTCATGAGCGGGCAATGGAAAGAAGAAATTTAAGAAGGAAATAAAGCCAATGTGAAGACAGCAAGCTTGGATGTTTAGCAACCTATTTAGTTTTATCTAGGATTCACTGCAATTCCCACTAGCTCTAAAAGTTTTGTGCTTTTTAGTGTTTCAAAGAATAACTCAAAACTTATTTATTTAATACCATTCATCTTCCAGGTGCTTTAATGGCTAGAACATCACAGATGAGTTGCAGAAAAAACAAATAATATTGTCTATTTCAGCCCCTATCAGCATAGATTATTTTCTTGCACTGCAGTTATATTGTTTTCCTGTGTCTATTTTAAATAAAATTGAGGTATAAAATCAATCTTAATTAATCCCTTTTTTCAAATCCAATCCCCCCCAAATAAGAAATGTATATAGTTAAGATAAATTCTGTTGAGAAAAAAGAAATCAGAATCTGAAAAATGCTGTAATTTGAAAAGAGCACTTTACACAGTATTTATCCAGCCACCAGCTGAATACTCCAATTCCTCATAGGAGGTAGGGGGATGTTGCAACTTTAATGTTGCAGCAGTTCTTTGTCGTCAATGCTTCCTCCCCTTAAAGAATGAAGAACAAATATTACTTTTAGAATAATTCTACTGGTGCTGCTTCAATTTCCTTTTATGTATAGTTTAATTATCAGGAAGATCTGATCAAAATGAGACCCTCAAATGAGTTTTCAATGACATAAGGCAATCCAGTGATGAAACTTCTCAAATGTTATATAGACTTCATAGCTATAGACTCTATTTTGTTCCAGTTTTCATTTCTAAATTCATAATTATTGAGCTTCACAAACTACATAGAAAGATTTTCTTAAAAGAAATGTGGCTTATAAAGCTGTTTAAATTATAGAATGGTTAAAGTCTATTTAGGTTTAGTCAGGAAGCCCTTCCAGGCATGTGGGGGTATAAATGAGTTTGTACAGATACCTGTGAGCTGAGGACAGTTCTGGAAAGACTGAAATACTCTTTATCATTTCAGACAAATATTCACTATTTTGCTTAAATGGTGATGCAGCACAATGATGCATGTACAGAAGGAGGTATGGGATGCTATCTAAGACATGTCTGGAGAGACCCAGAAGTCTCTCCTATCTGTCACCTTTAACAACCCTTCAAAATTCTAGTCAGATTTATAAAAACAACCCCAAACTTCCAGGCCATTCAGGATGCTTCTGAAACATCTGGTATAACTCTTTTTCTTTTTAAAATGAACATTTAGGATTTCCTTGATTCTGTTTTACATCTCTGATATCTTCCTCTGAAACTTTCTGCAAATCAGACTCAAAGTGACACCAGCGTCCCATGCACTGAAATAAAAAGGGGTTCCCTGGCAACAATATTGACATGAAAGTTCTCATGATTTTCTCTCTCACTCTTGTGTCTTAATGGATTGAATAATGCAAATAGCAGAGAAAAGCAACATGCATCTGATGTTAATGAACTGTAATAGCTAGAGACAGCATGAAAGCAAGCAAAGGTATTTGGGCTATTTATAAACTACTGGATCAGCTGACTCAGCTTCACCAGCATTTCAAATAATTCATATTATATTCAGTGGGTCATTTAATGTGATACTTCAGTGTGTCAGGCTGCGTGCAAAATATTCTTACACTTCATTTTTACCAGCAGTTTGATCTGATAGCTTTAATATACGGGAGATTAAGTGAAGCATGGGTTATACCTTCAATATGATCAAGAGATGGGGAAAAAACCCAGCAGTTAACAGACCACGGAATGGAGTGGCCATTTGGATCCAATGCTCTGAAGGCTTGAATCAGTTTGTGACTGGTTAACCCTCAGCTACATTCTCCCCAGACCTGTTACCCATCACAGAATTACAGAATCAGTTAGGGTGAAAAAGACCTCTGACATAACTGAGTCCAACCTATGACCGAACACCACTGTGTTAACAAGACCATGGCATAGTTTCATCCATTTTGAGTTTCCCTTACCACCTCAGCACACCCTACAATAGTCATTCATCTGCAGATGGATTTTTCCCATGGCTATCAATGTTGTGGAAAATAAAAGGGAAAGAAAATGAGAAAACCAAACTGTAACTGTTTTGAAGGAGTTGTTATCAGTCTGCTTTTGTAATTTATCATTCACGCCATCTATTAATCACTTTTAGTTACAGATTAGTGTCACTGTGTGTAAGATGGCTTATCCTGTACAGCTTTATATATATCTTTGATGTAAGCAGAGGTGGGGACCGTTCTTCCCCATATGACTGTGGGGCATGTGCCAGACTGGGGATGCTCACACTGGACACGGTCTTGTCTGCACAGCTGCTTTTACACCAACCTGTTTCCATCATTCTTTCTGAGAATGTCCATCTAAAGAACAAAATAATTCTATAGTTTATATATAGAATATTTATATAGTCCTTTCCTGTGTAAAGGAAACCCTCCCAAACTCCAGCCATGACTAACTAGCAAAGCTCACTCCAGACTGTTGCTACTAGATGCTGATTAAAACAAAGACCATGAGGTTACCAGCTACGAAAACTGGAAATATTGGTCTACAATAAAGCGGAAAACAGCACTCCCAAATCTTCTGTAGTTTAATTCTACAGTTGTGAGCTAGAGGCATTTGACACACAGCCAAATACTTGTCTGAGATTTTATGTGATAAGCAATGTGTAATTTACAAAATTCTTTGCTGGTTCTTCTGGGACTGAGAGAATATCTAACTATCATTAGTATTCACTGGATGCCAAGACCAAATGTATAAATATTACATTACTCAGACATGAATATAAATGAAAAATGAAGTATGTGAAACTAGAGCATGAAGTGAACCTAGAAGCAATTGGCATTGCCAGAAACATGGGGGAAAAAAAAAAAAGATTCAGTTGCTGCAATTGAAAGTTCATTGTTAACATTAACAGAGACTGATCCAGTGGGACATCAGAATCCCAGGCACAAGGGGCTTGGCACAGCACTGACTCCCACCATTTGTGTCAGCATCACAAAGTCTGGTAGGGACAATAGTTTGCTACCTAGAATCTACAGCTTCCCTATAAACACATCCTCTGCTGGCAACGGTTGAAAGGGTGCGGATGATCTTGGATATCTGGGAGGTGAGCAGAGCCCTTTGATGCTCTTGTCCCCATCTAATGCCCTTCAAAACATCTACATTAAAAATCAAAAGAAAACCTAAAAGTCAAGCACTACTAAAATCTTCGGTTAATAGAGAACAAATTGCAGTTAATATATAAGCAAGAGGCATGGGGACAGGTTACTGCCTGTGAAAACCACATTTCTGTCATTTGTAGCCAGATGTTAGTTGCTGCTGTGAATTTTCCTTTTAGCTTAAAATAGAGATTTTAATTCATAGCACTAATCAAAAGCTGCTTCAATCTTGTAAAAAATATAAATAAACAACACTTATCCACCATGTGAATACTAAGATGAGTCTTGTAAAATAAACACATAAAATTAGCATTTTTTATCAAAAGTACAGATGGGAAAGATTTATTTTGTTCTTAAAGCTGGATTCCAGGGACACTTAGGATAATAATTTCCCCAAATAATTTCCTCAGTCTGTGCTTTAGTTTACTTTTGATTTCCTAAATGAGAACTTTTCTGCTGCTTCTTTTCAAAAATGTTCTATAACCCAAAGGATCTTGCTGTCAGAAATTAACCCTGAGAGCAAGATAAAATCCTTTCTTTTAAAATTTAATCTGGCTATTTTATTAATACTGCTCACAACATCCTAAATAACCTCTCTTTCCTGCTGAAATTTACACATTTCAAATATTTGAGAGCGAGTTTTTCAATCACCTTTTCATCGTAGTTATATAAATCATTTAATCTTATCATTATGCTGGTCTCTCTGTGCTTGATAAAAAATTAAATTGAATAAATACATAAATACTCTGCATAATCAGGTAAAATTCTAAATCTACTTTATCCACACTACTTACAGCTTACTCCTTTGTGTTGTTTTGTTTCCCAAATAATACTATAAATCTTGTCTTGAATGCAAACTTTAAACAGCCTTCAACTCATTTTAAACATCTTGGTACTTCTAAGATTTTTGCCACAAGTATTTTCAGTCATCGTAAGTAGATTTTAACCTGAAGTAACTGGATTCAAAAATTAGATAAATCTTCAGAAATTATATAATTATTTTAGTTAATGCTGAGGTAATTGATAACAAAACTGCTTAACACCAGAAATGTGACTCCCAATACAGGATCCTGAGTTTTTACAGGCTCCTGTAATAATGAAAAACTCTGAGGATGTGAAAGTATATGAGAAAATTTATGAGCCCCATTAATTATTTTCCACAGACAATAATGACTTTCTCCTAAGTACTTGTGGATTATTTTTACTCACTATACTAATAGTTCATACTCATGTGAAGCAAAAGAGACTAGAGAATGTGACTATAAAGATGTATTTTTCTTTTCATTTTACAGTTTCTCAAATTTACTCATTCTTATTGCTTGAGTTCTATATGTGCGTAACTGGTTTGTGGATAGTTCATTTCAAGGATTATTAAAATTCTGAGCTATGATTAGTGATTTGATTGGAACAGAGAAGTCACATGTTTTTGGTTACCACAGGAAAAATAATATAAAAATCCTAAATGGAGAACACTCATGAAACATCATGTTTGTGGGAACACTGCAACAAATATTCAGTGATTATTGATGTATCTGCTGAGATTCAAATAAGCTGCAACAGAATCAGTAAAATGAGAGTAGAAACCAGTAATGTACTAGAGTAAAGGGATACTTCAATTACCAAAGTAATAAACACTGAAAGATAAGTAATATTATTGACTGCATTTTCATTTCTTTACACCACTCATTTCAAACCCACAGACTAAACAGCATGCATTAAGATCATTTTTGATAACAGTGAAAACATCATTTTAACTGATAATGGAACACAAGTCAGGATCTTTAGATTTTAGCTTTTCCAGGTTCATTAACTGACCTGGAGGAGCACATCCTAACTTCACATTTGGATAGCATGGTGATTTTATAAGTGACTTTAAGATGAGAAAATGAAGGCTTGAATAGCCAACCCCCAAACTTCTAAACCTATCTCATAAGTAATTTTCACGTTTAGCTACTTTCTTAGCATTATGATTGCCTACTGGTAATAGGATGCTTCTAGTCCTATACTTTTCACATTACTTCATGTGGACTGCATTCAGGTATATTTCTCAAAATGATAAGTTATCTCATGGCTACAAATTTTAATTTTATACTGTCATTGTATGTCCACCAAATATATACCCCATGATCTGATCTCTAAACACTCAATCTGTTCCTTGTTGGAATGTGCATCTTAAGGATAGGGCACTGTGAAAACATAAGCATGGGGTTTGGAATTAATATTTTAAACACATATATAAAAAAATTAGGATAACCTCATGATGATTTCACTTTTGTTTTTTTTACAGAATGTATTGGCTAAATGATGTGTGACAACTCTGCCCCAGTAATAAGACAATAAGAGACACAACTGGGAAACGTTATTATACTGGTGATGCAACTACACCTTACAACTCAAACATTAAACTATGAACATGAATCACCTGAAGGAGACTGCTACTCTCCTGAGGACCAAATCTCACTATCCCACTCAGTGATCCAGTTGTGTTCACTATCATCACAAATGAATTTTCTTTGCTGATTTATAAAATATGTTATTTAATAAAAAGGCCTTTTAATTAGTCAGGACTTTAGCCACTTTATTGAAACTGGCGACAATGAAATTATGAAAGGCAATACACAACTTTTCTGTCTTTAGATGTTGTACTCTATTCTTCCTAATTATCCAAAACACCAGATGCCTGTATACTCTCTTTAGAACAGACAGGGGAAGATCACCTAGATTTCTAATTTCTTTTCCTTAATTCTGAAATGACTGAGGACTAATCAAGATTGTTGACACGGTAATTTGATTTGGAGTGTGAAAAAATATCCCTCACAGCCTCCTCAACTAACACGACTGCATTGGCAAAGGCCTCAGAGTGGACATATTTATACTGGCAAAGAACGCCTCTTGTTGGGACAGTTTATCTTATTCATGGAACCAGTGGGAGTTCTGTCCTTATAAAACCTCTCTTGTTAACATAAGGCACATTTTCTCAAGAATTTTTTACTGATGTGAATATATCAGCAAATATGTCTTAGTGTAAGAAGTCTTGAATTCAATTAAAAATTAATACTATTCAAGCCTTAATGTTTTTACTGGATAAATTAATGAATATTAACTTATATAATGATTATGATTAATGACCACGTATTCAAACAAAGTTTGAGTCAAATTCCTGACATTTCTGCAGGAATTTTATGATTCTCAGGATGGTCTTGTGTTCTTCAGATTCCCTATTTTTTATCTTGTCTTTTTTAGAAGCTGATTTTTCTAATATTGAAAGTCCTTACTAGAACTTTTAGAACCTTCCAGGTTATGTCTATACATCTTCCTTTCTGTATCTTTCCTTTCTTTACTGCCTTATTTGTCTTTCATCCTACTGATGTCATTTTAGCTTAAAAAAATTATTGTTGCTTGGGGGGAAAGAAGAAGTAGGTTTTCCTACTGAGGTAAGTTTGATTTGCCTGGTACCTAAATGGATACCCTTGGATGTCAGGAGACAAAAGTGATCAGATATAGCTCCCTTTTCACACATATGTTTGAAATCTCGTTTTATTGCTCTGCTTCAGAAGCAATATTATCACAGCCTCATAGATGTCTATTTTGCTCAACTTATTGCTATCTTAGTTCATTGCAATTGCAGTCCTTGCTTTCCAATTATAGGTGAAAGATACTCAGTTTCAGTTATTTACTCAGAGTTCATGTGGGACCATTCAGGAACGTATCTGTTGTGTAAAAATACATCTCAAACACAGATCTTCAAAAACGCTCATAAGTTTCCTAGAGCAAAAGGTATAATTGCACCATATACCACACAAGTACCAGAACAGATAGAAAATGCAGTCTAGAAACTACAAATAATAATAAATGCAAGAAATAAAGATCTGTCTCATTAAAAACTACGAAATAATCAATGACCTGACAAACACTGGAATGTTTGGTGAAGATGATGGTGAGCATTTGATTGCATTTATTGAAAAACGGTTTCCATGAAAGCAAAACCAATAACTGTTGTGAAATAAATTCTTTTGGAATTTACGTTATTTATGGTTCTTCACAAGGCACCATTAAAAACCCTTTATCCCAGATAATGCTGGCGAAGCTTAAAAGTTGCAAATGGGTACTGGGCACCAGCAAGCATCATCCCAGAGGGACGGAAAGAAAAGACAAGAAAGCTCCTTCAGGAATAATTTATATTTGCTGCCATGAAAAGAAGAACAATAACGTGTCTAGGAAGGAGCCACAAGACAGAGAACGCGTTCAGGAAAAAGAATGCATCAGTGAAGGACAAAATGAACTAATTCTAGCTAAGAGAGAAAAGACATATGCTGTGCTTGATCTGACTTGCAAATACAATGTATCAGGGGAAAATTTCTGGCATAAAGCAAAATTATTAATAAGTAATGATAGCTGGTACCCAAGCCTCACTAGAGGAACAAGGAGGTCCTGGTGGGGAGTGTGAAGCTTCCAGGCTGCCTCTAAGGGCAGGGAGTTCTTTTCACAACCTTTTTGAAGGGAAGGACTGGAAGGCTTGCTGCAGACCCCATTCCTCTGAACAGCACGCCTGGGCGAAGAGGCCATAGGGACCAGAGCACCACCAACTTGATTTTCGTCTGTGCCACAGAACATTAGGCTTTTCTAAACCAATTCTAGTGAACTAAAGCATAGATGCTTTCTGTGCATATTTTCTCTGAAAAAAAAAAAAATACTCTTTGCTGTAATAAGAATTCTCCAGATTCACTTTTTTACCCCTTATATTACATAGTTTCCAGTCATCCTGCATAAATTTGCAGTACCTGAAGTTTTAGTTTCTTCCAGACTAACATCCTGCAATTTCCCATCACTACCAAAGTATATTTAATTTTAATACCACCTTAATCCTTTTAATTTAATCTGTAAATACTAATTTCTTTCAGACTTTCCATTACTTTTTCAGCTTGATTCCTCTTCTCCCTTCCTGCGATGCTCTGTGATGAGGTCCCAGGTTACACATGCCAAACCCATCCAAGTGCTGTTGAGGAGAGTGTTAAAGCAGTGAATCTGGTGCAGAAACAACAGTGAGCACTGACTGAGGAGCTGCAGTGAAGTGACATGTTGATAACTTACACCTTGGATTCAGAATCTGAAGCATTTCAGTGCCAAAAAACAAGTGGGAAAAAAAATAATGTGAAAGAATAGTATCAGTGTATTGCAGTGGTTCTAGGTGTATATAGAAAGCATTTAGGAATCGTTTAGTTAGACTGAACTAATTACAAATCAGAATGCATTGTGGGAAAAATCAGGGAGAAACATGACCATTACCTCGTTTAGGAGGGTCAGACCCAGAGTAGAGAAGAAAAATGATTTTGAATGTCCTCGGTGGATACCAATAGGAACACTGGATTAAAGCTGTGCAAAATAAAATCTCCAGCCAAGTATCAGGAAGCATTTTCTCCCCGTTTGGATGTCAGATCACAGAGCTGTCTCCCAAGGGAGGTGGTGCAAGGAGCTTCACCGTATGAGTCATTTAAAATTAGACTGAAACAAAGCACCTGCATATACCTCAGGCAACATAGCTTCGTTGGCAGGCAGACAACCTCAGTGACCTGACAAGACTTAACCAGCTCTCCTTTCCATCATTCCATTTAATTTTAGTCTGTTCATATTAAGTAAAATGAGAAAAAATAGCATTCTGTGTAGCACTCGTATTCGTTTTCTCAAGTGACTGATTACAAGTGAAAAATACATAAATTGTTATAAATATTCAGAGATCTGATAGGTAAATATAATGACTAGCTCTGGTTTGTGTTATTATTTAGGAAGCTATTTTAAAACACTCCCCCTCTCCCCCCTACCGAAATGACAAATTTTCCTCACCAGAAGGTGAGACAGCCAGGGGTAATCAAATACATAAACAAGATTTAGTTATACCTGGGATGATTATGGTTAGGGCATTTATTTTTGGACTCCTACTGCTTGAAATATCTACCTTTTCAGACAGTCCTTAGGAATGCCAAAGCAAAAATGGTAGCAGCAGAAAAGAAGGCAGTGCTGGTAAGAAAACATTCACATCTGAGCAGCAAGACATTCCAAATTTGCTCCCCTGAGTTTTTCAGCATGTATTTCAGAGGACTGAATACCTCATTTGCTTTTTTTTCCAATTCCAGACACCACGGGCTAAAGAGAGAAAGGAGAAGATTTAGCCTTAAGCTTTGGGGGAGTTTACAGGAAAAGAACACAGGGAACAAATTGATTAATTGATTCTTAAGCCACTTCTGATATTGAAATTCACTTCACACTCCTCTTTAATATGATTTACAGTTATTTTCTGTGATTTAAAGGAATTAACGTATCTGTAATTATACACTGCAGAATGTGGGGGGGAAAGTAGAATGGCAAAGAAAAGATCAGTGTTCTCAAACAGCTAACCTTCATTGCAGAAACTCAGTACCTGACCTCTTGGACAGGCAGGGAGGAGTAAATGTATTTACCTAAAAATGTTATGTTTGAAGAAGAGCAAATAAAATATCAGTATTTAGGAAAGGGGAAAATGTCCAAGTACACAGTGGCCTATTATTCTGACCTCAAAACTATGTAGGGCCTTAAAACACACTTTAAAAATGAACGGGAATGTGATCTCTCTTCAGTTTGAGTTTTATGTGAACCCTTGCATGGGAAGCAACTAAACCAACACAGTTCACTCATCTTAGCAGAATGAGAATGAGGTGGAACACAAAGGTTCTGCATTTGCAAGGGGTGATGTAAGAGTAAAATGAAAAATTAAATGGTACTTGAAAATAATTTTCAATGCCATTTCACACATCATAATCTGTCCTGAAAAGTGCAATACTTACAGGTCATATGTAATATTTCCCAGTGTCATATGGCAACTATGTTGGATGTCACTCATACCCAAGGATACATGAAAAATGCAAAGGGTAATTAAGTTTAGACCCTTGATTAACTACCAAAGCAAAGAGTCATTTAAAAGACATCCAGTACTGACATAAAAGTGAATGATGTTGGTTTATAAGAAACAAAATCCAGAAATTAGAGATAATTTTCTATGTAGATGAGGAGTGATGTTCTAGATTAATATTTTCATACTAAATAAGAAGAAGATATTCTATGATTGTGAGACAGAGTTTGGTAAGTTTACCACAGCAGAAGTCTGGAATCCATTTCTTAGAAAGAACAGAACGAGGGAGGAGGTTCTTGTGTCCAAAGCACACAGTGTGCGTCAAGCATGGCCAAACCGAGAGCTTTAAACTGGTAATTACAGGACAGGTGGAGATTCCTCAAAAACAGGTGAGGAAGCTGAGGATGGAATAGGCAAGATAGGAACCAGGGGAGATGGGAAGAGAAGGGACATAGCAATCAACAAAACCAAGGATAAAGTGGAATCACTTTAAGCACAGAGAAGTCCATAAAGAAGGAGGTGCCTGTGAAACGACCCTGAGACTGTTCTGGTAAATGAACATGCCTGGGTGCCTCTCTGAAGTGCTTAGACAATCATGGATATGGCATGGGGAACCAACAGGAGGAATTAGAAATCCACACACAGCTACAGTCATTGAACTAATGGAGACGATGCAATAGCAACTAAATTTTTGCAATGGCTGGGTACAGACTCTTTTGGAAAGACAGGCTGGGAAGGTGAGGTGGCCTTTTTGTGAGACTGCAGCTGGAATGTGTGGAGCTCTGCCTGGGGATAATGTACTGGTGCATTGGTTATTCTTCCCTAGGTGTATTTCCTTTTGCTGAAATTCATGAGTTTACTCTCAGCCTAATTCTCCAGCCTGTTTGGGTCATTTTAATGGCAGCACAACTGTTTCTATATCAATCACTCCCAGTTCTGTATCTTCTACAAGCTTGCAGAGGGTACACTGTCCCATTTTCTGGATTATTAATGAAGATGTTTGAGGAACAGTAGTGGCCTCAGTATCAATCCCTGGCATAACACCATCAGTGTTTTACTTCCAACCTGAATTTGCACCACTGATCTCAACCCTCTGGACCCTGCTGTTCAGCCAGTTCTCAATCCATCATACTGATCTCTTGTCCATATTTTGCCGGCTTGTCTATGAGAGTCCTGTCAGAAACAGTGTCAAAAGCCCTACTAAAGCCCAGGTAGGACACACTTGTGCCCGTTCCTCATTCACAAAGCTGGTCACTAGATGACCTGAAGAGGCACCTTGCAGCCTAAGCAATTCTGCAAGCCTGTGATGTTGAGGATGACCATTTGTGCGTGCCAGACAAGAAGGGCAGACAGACAGTGGCAATCCGTGTGTCAGATCACCGATAGCCACTGTAAAGTGCTTGGCACTGAGTAGTATCAGGTTTACTGATATGAGTAAACCTGGAACCTGACCCCACCTGTCAGGCTTCTTTTGCAATCCTAGAGTGTTAGAACTGACTTCCTCTGAATTCATGCTCATCAGGGCTATTGATAAAAACGTAGCCCACCTCTGTGTCTGTACCCAGTAGATTAAAACTGATGCATTTCCCTGTCCTCTGCTTGATCATCAGCCGTGGAATACAGTCCCTGCTCTGCTAAGGGCATCTCCTGGGACCTTAAACAGGACTTCAGCTGTACAGGAGTGTTCACCTCATCTACTTAACTCCTTCAGCATGTGCCCTGTAATTTAGTGCACCCAAAGCTAAGAACTGAAATTCTCAATATAAAGAATGCAGAGAATTTAATGCCTGCAGGGGATTATTAGGAGCACTAAATTAAATACTTCATGTTACATAGTGTAAATAACCTCTCAGTCACATGCTATTTTTCCTGGTGAATTCCTGACTCATTGATACAATGAAAATGTACAGAATGAAATTAAAAAAGGGTATTCAGTATTTACTTTTATCTGAATGTGTGTTTTCATAACATGTATCATGAAAACTTTTGCAGTTGATAAAGGTGCTTTGAACAATTTTTTCAATGCCTAATCAAAAAATACAAAGGTGGTATCGGAAGTAGCTGGTTTGTTTTACCTTCTTTGCATTGATTACTTATCAGGAATGACACTTCTGAAAGTAAATGCTATCTTACAAACTAATTTATTTCTGAGCATCTTTGGAATGAGGAGTGGAAAGAATGAGATAAAGCAGCAAAGCAAACTAATTATTTTGTAAATTGCAGGTCAGCTGCATGAAAACTACTGTAAAATATATCACTATGCTTTGCTCAACCCTTTCTTACAAGTAAAAGTACAAGTTGAAAAGTTATTGCACTACTGAAAACAGTGGAAACTGCAACCTGTAATTCAAACAACAAAACAACCCCCTTCCCTCCTCTCCCCACCCCCTGCAGTTTTTATATACATTTAGAGCATTTTGACAGAACAATGCATTTCTATAGGGAAAAAACCTGTCTCAAAATATTTACTGTCCATGTGATGCATGTTTGTTCCCGAGTCTTGCTTATCTAATTGGATTGCCACACTTCAAGAAAGGGACTCTTGAGTTCATATAAGCTGTTTCACCATTTGAAGATGTGCAAAACTTAGGCTCTGTGCAAGCCATGAACCATTAAGATAAACACTCCAAACACACTATATACATACACCAAGGAGAAATGATGAAATGTTCAAAAAACAGAATGATTTTCCTTAGGAAAAGACATAATCTTTTAATCTTGTGCTTGGAATGATTTTCTTTTTTACCCCTATGTGACTTTCACTGACAAAATCAGTAGTATCAAAGGTCAAAAACAGTTTAGGATGCAAGAAATTTCTCATAACTGATAAAACAAAAAAAGCTTGCTGAAAGCTCAGAAGGTCACAGATGCAGGCTCTGCTCCAGCTGATTCATCCTAAGCCTCAACACAGAAGATTAATACCAAATTTTCACCTCACAGTCCCTAAAAACATCTTTCTCTGAGCCTGCATTAAAGGTGAGGCAAAAGGGTTATTGTACCATGGTCAGCTCAGCCTCCTCACAAAGCACCTCCTGTTGACTGTGCTCCGGTTGGCGGATTCTACCTCACCCTCCAGTATAATCCCAGTAAGGAAAAGGCAAACCAATCTTTTGCTTCACCCTAATCAAGCATACTGCCTTCATCTCTAGGTTATTCCTCTACGTAGAACAAGCCACTCTGGCGTTGATAGTAACCCCTCAATGCGGGGGGGCAATGAGGCACCAAAGGCTGGGGGTTGAGACTGTAAAGGCACTGCCAGATGAGATTATGAAGGGAAATTGTTAAATAGGGTTATAGGAGCAGCTCCTTCATTTCTATCACTTTGATTTCCTTCCTTTCTCTTTCCAGCTAAATTTTGCCACTGAGCATATAATCATGCACATCTTTATACCATCTGTCTTCTTTCATATTTTTTACAGCTGAGTCAGTCAGAGTTTTAATTTCAATTTTCATCGATCCAGAGATTTTTATCCTATCACAGAGAGAGAAGTAGAGGTTTTCCAAGATAATAACAGTTTCAGTAGCCTGCAAAAGGTTTTATTTCTATTTCTTTTACCCCCAGAGTTTTTATGCTCAGCAGACTAGTATCCAAATACAGCTGGGAAAAATATGACAACAAAATGTCTGCTAGGGATTACCAACACAAGTACCTGCAACCAAAATCTCCACAGGGAAGTGAGACAGAATTTTTCTCAAAGGACTCTCAATTATGAAGTTACAACAGCCAGCGGCTTTTGGTTAAGTCTAACCCATGAAGCAAACTTATGTCTGACATATCCCAAGTGCCGGCTCGGAATGCTCCTTCCGTTGTCACAGTTTGTCTATCCATAGCAAATGAAATGCTCCTCGACACAGTGACAGCGCACGATCTGCTCCACAGCCTCTGCAGTGGCATCTCCAACAGGCCTGGCACATACTGGGCAGGCAAGAAGGAAAGACTTGCACCTTCCTCCTTGTCTCTGTAAAAGCCTTTCAAAGCCTTATTACAGAACACTGTTAATGGGATATTTTGTGATAGTGCGCAGCCTATGATGCCTACTGTAGTAGAAAATAGGAAACTGACTTGCTTTAGATAAATCCCTTGGAGTTATTATGAACCAGACTGAATATAATCGTCTTTAACAGAATGTGTTAAAAATGCTGACAATAATATTGTTCCATACCGGAATCTGTGCTTTAAGGTTTTTTAGTTGTGAATTAACTCTCCAAGTGAAGCTTTAAGTGATGAAATCATTCAGCTTCTCCATTCACATGTGGTTAAGCTGATATATTTCTTATTAAACTGGGCAAGAAAGCAGCTGTGAGCTACACCAGTTCCAGATCTTCCCAGTGGTGGGATCTTCCAGCTCCTCAGAGTGAGAGAACACTGCACTCCCAGCTGTAAGAGCCATTCAATCCTTACTGTATTTACCTACCTTTTAACACTTCGCCACTTTTGACTAATTTACCAGCAACCTTTTATTCATCACAGCACCCATCTCTTCTCTCTTCCTCACTTATTTTCCATACAGACATTATCTTCCCACTGGCATAACTCCTCGCTCAACTCAGCATTTGCTTTACCTTTTCTTTTCTTGTTAGCACCCACTCTTACAAAATCTCTTTGTATCTCCTGCTGTTCCTGATGTGCCCTCAGGAAGAATTATTTATGGCCACGCTATGATATCACCAACTTCAGGCAGATGAAGTTGGAAGGGACTTCTAGAGATCATTTTGTCCAACCCCCTTGATTAAGGAGGGTCACTCAGAGCAGGCTGCCCATGCCCAGATGGCTTTTGAATATCTCCAAAGATGGAGACTCCATAACCTCCTTGGGCAACCTCTGCTGGCACCTGGTCACTTTCAAAGAAAAAAGCATTTTATGACATTCAGACGGAACATGTGTTTCTGTTTGTGCCCCTTGCCTCTTCAATACCTCTCTTTACCTCTTCCTTAGCTCTGTCCTCTCTCTCTGAGTGTTCTGATGTCCAGCTGTGGCAGCAGTCACAGCGCTGGTCCATGGACACCCACTGTTTGGCATTCAGCTGGTTTCCCTACTGACTGCTTTCATAATTGCCCTTCATCTTACAATATACTCACAAATTCACAAAAGAAAGCGCTTTCTCTATTTTTCCTCTGCTTCTGCAACACCTAGGCAATGGTTTCCAGTCAATGCTTGGGGTTCTCTGGCACCACAAGAATACAAATAGCAACAATTCTTTCATCTAAAGCTCCCAAAACCTCATTAGGAAAGTGCATTGATATGCACAGAACACAAAGGGAGAACAACAGTATCATTTCCCTACAATTGACCTCAATGTCTGTGGAAGACCCTGCAAATGTGTCTACCCACAGACAGAAAAAGTATTTGATTCCCCATCACCAATGTGAAAGCTCAGTATTCTTAGCAGGCACATCACTATGCAATTCAGAAGGCCTCAAAGATTTTTTTAAAAAACTGTAGATTTCTTCTCCTGTAGTCCTGAATTCATTGATAAAGTATGTAACATAATTTGGTGGTGAATTTAGATCAAAGCAAGATTTTTGTCTTTGCATTCCTCTGATCTTCAGGAGCCTTGAGGACGCTCTAAACCACGTCAGCTATCAACCTGCCCTGGTCATGGCTATCTTGCATCCTATCTCTTCCTGGTGACGACTGAAGGAGCATAGACCTACTCTTCATTCAGTCTGGAAACATACATCTAAATCCTGAAGAGCCACTCATTTTGCAGACTGTGGCACCTCTCCTGCACCACTTTCAGTGCTGGTGTACTTTCCTTATGCAGGCGTAGCTTTCTGCTGCATCTGCAGTGTCTTTTAAAACTTATTCTATATTCTTGGCTATGTTTTTCTGTATGCACAAAATAAAATAACTCTAAATGGTGGTCATCACCTGTGCTTTATATTTAATTCTCTAGCAGAATATTTGACCTTGATTTCTGATTGCTTCTCCACTACTTTTTTTTAGAAATACAAGGAGAACCTTCCATTGGCCAAACCCCCCGTAGTTCTATTTATACTTTCATTTACACAAGGTAAAACATAGAGTCATTATTTTTTAAAACAGTGTAAACCAAATATATGGATTTTACTACACTTGAAAGGTTTTGTTCATTTGTTTTTAATATCTTCAGGGTTTTTTGTTTTGTTTTTAATCAGAAACTCCTTGCTTTGAAACCCAAACACTTCTTTTAGTGCTTGTGTTTTTTTTGGTCTTTTATCTTACTTTAATTAGCTCACTTGGGAAGTAATGTAACTCTATTGCAGAAAAAGCTGTATCAGTAGCTGAATCCTTCTTTTCAATTAACCATACAAATCCAGGCCTTCTTCCCACACTCATACTGCATTATTTCTCGCTTGGCACAACCTACTTCTCTCAAAGTCCTTCATTATTTTAATGCTATCCTGACAGGACGCTTCCTGTCTTATTGTGTGCCAGCAGGCAGAAGGATGCACACTTTTGTTCACCTGTCTGGAGTCCACCATAGCAACCATGACCAGGGCTGCATGCAGGACTGCAAAGCCTTACAGTACCTTGCTACTGAAACAGAGTAATCAAAGCGAGATTTAATACCCTCCCCCCACCCCCCAATTCCTTCCAAGGCCATAAAATGGAATTTTTTTGTGTCTTGCTGCAAAGCAATTTCTGCTGAAAGAATAGAAATACAGAAACTGCAATGCTTGCTAGTATACAGAAGCCTTATCCTGATTTTATAGAACATTACAGACCAGGGAGAACGCGGGCTGGTGTGACAGGTGACAAAGTGATGGAGAGCGTAGGAAAGGGTAACTTGATGAAGGACTCAGTAACTTCATTCCCTTGGCCTTTACTGGTGAAGTCTGCCGCTCGCTCCCAGGGCATTCAGGTCTTTGCTTAGGAGCAAAGAAAGCAGAAACAGGTACTACCCATGGTACAGAAGGATCAAATTAGGTAATAAATGGCTCAGCTTAACACGTGCAAGTCCATAGGACTGGACAGGATGCATCGGAAAATGCCAGGGGACTGGTTCGATGTTGTTTTGGGACCATGCTCTATCATGTTTGAAAAGTTGTGATTAAGAGAGCAAAGAAGGCACTTGAGAAGGCACTTGTTAGTCTTCAAAAAAGACAAGAAGGATTTAGGGAACATACTCAGAAGAAAACATAATCTTTGATTCATAAAAAGATGTTAATAGAAAGGTATTGCGGAAGCTTTGGTATACCTTGTGTTTAGAAAATATAACAGCTTCAATATTTTTGGAAAATTCTGAGATTGAAAGAAACAGAAAAGGGATTTTCTTAATGCATTCTCAGAAGAACCTCCCAAACACTTTTTGAACTGCAGTTTATGGTATTTAGCAGAATACTATTTGATACAGAAAGGTGATAATTTTTCATCTGATGTTTAAAAATGAGGAATATCATAAATATGAATGTGTAGTATCTGAGAGGATATAAAATCCAGAGGAGCCTCTCAAAAACATAACAACACAATAAATACATGTAAACTGGATATAAGAAATATTGTGTCTTTCCAGGAATGCATTGAAAAATGGAGATCTCTGTAAGTGTGCAATGTAGCTAAACATCTATCCAGAACACATCATAATGATCTGTAATTTGAATGTTAAACTCTTTTTTTACATCTTTTGTAATAACTACAGGTACATGTGCCGTATCAGTGTGATAGCTTGATAACTCAGGCTGTACAGTTTGATTTCCAACACAGTCTGCATTCAAACTAAAACTACACAATATGTACTGCAGGCAAAGTTCAGTCAGAAATGTAACTGAAATGCAAACATGAACTGGTTGTGACCTGCTTTATAAAAAAAGCCCACAATCAAGACCTAATGTGTCACACAGACAGCATTAATATATACTATACTGAAGCATACAATACTATACAGCCTTTAATTAATCCCTCTACTAGTGCAGGAATATTTCTACTAATAACTACTTTTAAAATTTCTAAGAGATGAAACTTGGATCTCCACCTCTGGAGGTTATTCTAGCATTTAAATCACATCAGTATGAGAATTTTTTTCCCCCCAAATATTAAATTGAAATGTTAATCTTTGCCAGCTTCATATATTAGCCCTGGTTACTTATTTGCCCAACTTTGAATTATCTTTATTCATCCACTGGGTTCACACATTCTAAATCCTCTGAGCTTCTCAATCATTACTCAACAAAGTTGTGTCTGATGAGTTCTGTAAATTTATCCCCTACAGCTCTCCTGGTAATTTGCATTACTTTTGCCTGGACACTTCAGTTGGTTAATACCTTTCTGGCAGTGACTACCCAGAATTCTAAAGATTAGGGCTGAGGTCTTGGGCTGAGCTGACACGTGGTCAGCCCAGCTTGGAAAAAGGCATCAAGGCAAAATTTCTTTCTCGATTACCTGCAGTTGACATCCTCTTGGTGCTGATCTAGCTTTGACACAAAATAAAGTACCTTGACAGTTATTTCAGTAGCCTGTTCAAGCAGAGAGGGTTTCTGGAGCACTCAGACCTCTACAATTTGTGCTCTGCCCCAAGAGAAGGAGAGCAAACACAACAAAGCCCATACAATCTTACTAATAAAGGACAGGTGTAAGAACCCAATCAGGTCAAGAAGTCAGTGACTGTATTTAACATTTTTGCTCCTATTGGTTGACCTAAATGTTGAAACATCCACAGTTACATGTTGTCTGAATATGGGGGTGAAATGTGGACATCATATTAATATGAGATCGACCTCTTCAAGAGGCACTTTCAACAGGAATATGATTTTTAATATCAAATATATCTTTTCATTCTTCTATGCCCTTGAAAACACTTTCTGCTGTTAAAAGACATGGCTTTTGAAGGACTACTTCTATTTTTATCTCTATACATCTTTCCTCATGAATCCTTTGTTTTCCATTTTAAATCAGAATATTTCATTAACTACTGCGCCTAGGTCTTAGGAGGGTAGCATTTTATTATCTTTATGTTGATTAATTTCCTTTGTATCCATCTGCTGTGGAGTGCTCAGGATGTCCTGCACACAAGGGAACACTGCATACAGTAAGTGGGTGGAATTTTGAATACCTCACAATTTTTACAAGGAAGAATGGAATCAAAACTACTGGAATCAAACACCAGCTCTTTATAAAGCCATTTTCACCACAAAGCAGTAATTAAAATCTCCATTGCCTACATGGAGCAGTCTTTAACTCATTTTTTTAATTTACAGATATTAAAATGAAATGTTAATTGAAAATGCATTAGCTGAACAGAAGGGTTTAGATCACTTAGGCTAAATTTGGCTTGAGAAAATAAATGAAAGCCTATGTAAAACTTAATGTCTTCTTAAGGAGACAGTATGGGGGACTGTCTCCAGGTGAATGGAACCAGAGCACCTCCCAGTGTTGCCTACTGGAAGATGCTGGAAGAGTCACAGGCAGGACACTGGCTGTGACCCACATTCTCTTCCCCAGCGGAGCTCATTAGAATGCTGACCCCTGACAAGTACGCTGAAAACAACTGGAAGTTTTGTCCTTGAATTAGCAAGCAATACAGAACACTAAGGCTTCACCCATGGGATGTATTCAGCCTGTTTTTTAAAGACCTAAAAATTACAGATTTCTGAAATGCTAAGGAGATCGCAGCTACCACTCACCCTTCTGCCAAATACTACTCCATCAGTGAAAAAAACATGGGTGAAATTCTGCTTTCATTTAAGCCAGCTGGAATTTTACCATGGAATTCAGTGGGGCCAAGGAAGGTCCATGATCAAGTGGTTAAATAGTGATCTTGGAATTTTCACCACTGAATAAATTTGAGACAATTCCAAACAATCAAACAAATAACAAAAAGTGAATTTTTGACAAAATTAATGGCACAATAACTAAAATCATTGCTTTTCATGGAATAAATTAAGGACTACTATATTAACAGCAAATAAGATGTCTTTTACAAAACAACTGTTATGGAGATTTTCTGAGGCAAAAAAAAATTTGATAGAAAAGAAGAGTTCTACTTAGTACTCTATTCATAGGTGTACTGGTCAAATTAATTTATGTTCTTATTTTTGCCACATCTTTGACAGTTATGAGCAGACTTCTTTTATGTCTTCATTTGTTATAGAGCTCCACATTACTAAAATCCCTCTTACTTTAATGTCTTAGAAATATATTTCTATCCTTATGGATTGCCAACAACCATGTTTCTTTTTCTTACAGTATTTATACACTGAACATTTCTTGTTATTTCTGGTACTGCCACTGCATATGTCACTTTTAAGAGGCAATTCTACCCATAGCATGCATTGCACTTAAACTCTTACATTATTAACACTTCATAATGATGTCTTATCATAACCTTCAATCATGTGCCTTAACATATCTGGGTTTTGGAAATATTGAAGCTGTTACATTCCTGTTAATAAGCATTGACATTCTTAAGCAATACATAGTTCAAGTACATTTTTAGTCTACTGATACACTGCACTGGCTAAGAAATTTTGCTGATCTAATAAAGAGATGGGAACAACATTTGATGTCAATGATCCATGAAGTCTCCATGCAAGTTTTGAGGTATCAGATGACAGTATGCTGAGCCAAGCCTCCTGCTGGAGAAACTGTAAAAGTACATACACATATACACACACACACACACAAAATTTGTCTGTTCATCATAGGTTTGTTATTCTGCATATTATACATTGGCACATTGTGTCAATTCAAGGACCATCTTTGATCTTCATTCCAGAACCTAGGAAAGGAATGTGGATTATTTTGCTGGGGCATGTCCTGTGTTACATGCGTCTGCATGGCAGTGGCTTTCATTCTGCACAGGAACATCTCCTCCTCTGCCTATAGAACCACGGTTATTCTACCTAAATTAGCGTGTTAGATAATGAAGTTATCATTTCGAGCCAATTCAGAATTCCTTTAATCAGCACAGTAAATTTAAATTCTACTAAAAAGCAAACAAAGTGAAACCTTTAGGATTTGGCTGTGCTATTATACATTGACCTTGAAATAAATGTTTGATGTGCTTCAGGCAAACAGCCCCTGCCTCAAATAGCACGGTGCTGGTGTATAACAAATTTTAAATTTTATATAAATGTGCATAATAAAATTTGTAATTTTACTACAAATTCAAAGCTCAGTGATAATGTTACTGAAGTTAATGTGACTAACCGTTAATCTGAGTGAGAGTAGCACTGATTCTTGTATTCTTTTTCTTGTTCTGCATTGAAAATGTTACCTAGATTGACAGGGAACTTTGCCACAGGTAAGCTGCAAAACATAGCAACTGTTTATGTAATATTATGCATGCTTAAAATAATTCATACCTATAAGGTAGCTTTCTTCCCAAGAGTTGCTCAAAAAGACATAAGTAGAAAAGGTCAAAATAATAATGGATTTAGTCCTACTGAAATGAAATATTTTTGTATTTGCAAAACTGCTAAAAAAAGAGATTGGTAGAGTTTTTATCATGAACATACTATTGCTTTCTACAGCACTTTGGAGTACTACAGTCACTCACAGACATCACAAAAGCGGTAGAACAAGAAACGTGTATTCAAAGCCTACAGTAGTAAAGAGGTCACAGAGCATCCTATTTTTAATTCTAAAGAATTTATAACTTAAAAATCTATTATAAGACTAAAAAAATAATGTGTGCTAAAAAAAAAAAAGAAAAAAAAGAAAATAACTATACAACGATGCCTTTCTAGGAATGTATGCTCCTTTCACTCTTTCACTTTTAGATTATATCCTGTCCAGGTTGGAATCACAACTATCATTTGCTGCAATAGAACAAAATGTTTCTGATTGTTCTCACTGGTTTTGTCATTACTATGAGAAAATATCCCCCTCTCAACAATACCAAGTACTACAATGTACAACACAAACACTCAGTGTCAGGTAAGTCCCCACCTGACCTCCTTCTCCTCTGGACTACGTGGATGTTCCTGATTCTCTTTGGAATTCACACAGTAGAAGATAAACTGACTGAAACAAACCTTCTAGTCAAAAAGTGATGAAAAACAACACAAGTACGCAGTCTGTCTTTTTATCTCAACTAAATCAGAAATCCCTCATTCTTTAAAACATGTTTCTGGCAGAGACAAACTGGTTCATAGTGGTTGTGGTTAGATAATCAGCATAGACTGGCTCAGCTACACTATATAGAAACTTACTTAAATACAGAATTATTTTCTTAAAATAAAAAAAAAGCAGAAAAAATAAAGAAATCTTCTGACCAATCTATTAAGACTGAGAACCATTTAAAAGAAGGCTAATTTGTTTCAGAAATCTGATAACCAGTGTTGATAAGGAGAGGAAAATTCATCTCCCAGAACATGCATGCTCACATAAGTTGCTTGATCTGTACAAGAATTCAAAAATCATGTTCTCCTCATGAGGGAAATTGAAAATGTCTTTGCTCTGGTTGGTATAATTGTCACCAGTAAACTTAATCACTGCAGTCCTAATGTGCTCAGGAAAACTTGTGACAGGATGATTAGTAAAGTTCTTCCCCAAAGAAGGTGTTACAGTCAAGAATTAACCAGGCAACTGGGGGTGTAACTTTGTATATGGTCTGTTCAGAAGTCTTTGCATGGGAACAGGAGAAATAGCATCTGTAAAATAATTATATTTTCTCATGTGTTACCTATTATTTGTCACAAGGCATAAGCAGATAATATATTATCTGTTATTTGTCAGAATGCACATCCGGTGATCAGGAAACCTAGGACTGAAAGACAGGATTTAGGCAGAATTGGTCTGTTGAGTTTAGTTTGTTTTATGTTTAGTTTCTGATTCCTTGGCTTAGTGAACTTGTCACCTGTGATAAGCAAATGAAGAGACAGACGTTGCACAGTCATGACTTTGGACCTCTC
Organism: Pardalotus punctatus; assembly: GCA_013400915.1. NCBI lineage: Eukaryota > Metazoa > Chordata > Aves > Passeriformes > Pardalotidae > Pardalotus > Pardalotus punctatus. Next base: position 94,953 of record VZTX01006305.1, on the reverse strand, counting down.
TTCAGCTGGGTCCTCAGCTGGTTTGAGGAGTTATGCAGAATTCCTCAACCAATCTTTCACCTGGCTGTCCACTCAGCTCTGCTAGCTGGTATTGAAAGACACATCTCAGTATCCCTCCAGGGACAGAAGAGCTCTGTGAATTAATTTAACGTAGCAGTTCAATCTCTACAAACTTGCTGCAAACTAATGAAATTACATGGTCAAGCAATGACAGACTTGGGCTACACTTAAGCTCCTCTAATGCTACTTTCAAACACCTAAGGTAACATAAAGACTTCAAGAAAGGCTTGTTATTTAATTAACCTGTGATAAATGTAAAATTGTGGTGTTGTATTAATGTTTAGGTAACTTGTACCATTACATGTTCAACAGTGGTGAAAAAAGAAGAAACCTGAAAGATTACATACTTTCCTTTATTTGACCTTCTTTAATGGAAATCTTTGTTCCAAGTTCTGTATTGATATAACTCTTAATGAAAATTTATTTACTTCACAATGGGTACTTTGTGCTGATTAGGTGGGAAGGAATTACCTTCTTTACTGCTATTTATAACACAGCTAATGATTTTTTTGGGGTGAATAGCTTCTTATTTATCTTCAGATGCCCTCCTTGACAGGGACAAAGTCAGGACAAAAAGGTCTTTATTGCTTCTTTTGCTACAATGTGAAAATAAGGGGCTGATTTCTGTAAAATGGCTCTACTCACCCAGGTATTCCCACATATATGGGTCATATTTTTCCTATAAAGTGTGTTCCCTCTAATTCTGAATATTGCAGTGAAAAAACACTATCCATTACTCAGTTATTTAAAATACTGGTGTATTTGCAGGAAACATCTGGTTTAAAATAGTGTATCATTACTCTGGTTTTATTAAAATACCCTGCTATGTAACTGCCCACCTCTTTATGATAGTTTCACTTTTAGGATATCTGTGTTTTGGAAAAGATTTAAAATCAGATGAATCACCATTTCTCCTGGGAAGCAATGTTAAGCAGTAAGCTGCTGGCTCCTTGCCCCATAGACAGGCATTTCTAAATACAGACATTAGGACAGTTCCTATTCCTCTGCCGTATTACAAAACTAATGAGCTCTTTTCAATAACTTTACAAAGCCCATAAGACATGACATAGCAAATTCTTCCTCTGTTACTTAAGTAGTGAGGTTTCATCTTCTGATATAGATGGATATTTGCAGGAACACACGTGCAAACGAGAAGTGTCACTCCTTAAACCTGATTTCTGTTGTAGAATGTGCTTGTCCTATGTTGGAAAAGCAGCTGCCTGCTGAAATTCTGTGGAAATGTCATTGAGTATTTGGCGTGGAGGACGAGTGTTACTGTCCTGTAAGTGCAATGTATTATCATGTTTCTCTTAACCACTATAATATACTAAAATTACAAAGAAGTCATCTGCATTTAGCTTTTACATATGAAAATATTTTCATAATGGCCATATGGCTCTTCACAAATTTCCAATAACAGTAGCAATGACGCATTTCCAACAGGATATCCCAGTGTAATTCCATCAAATTAGAAAGCAGTACAACGGAAACATGAAGCAAATTTAGCAGAAAAAGCATTCTTACCTTCATATGTTCCGCTTTCTAAGAGAGCGCCACTTTTCTCCAATTCCATAAAATCTTCAACAGTGATGAAAATATAGTCCACACCAGGGACTTCCCCCTCCTTATGTGGCCTTGTGGTGCCTATTAATAAGATGAAAGACACACTGTCAAGCACATGGCCTAAATGCAGAATGATGTTTTTGAAAACTTTGGAAAATTTATAAAGAAAACCATTTACACAACATCTTATGTAGCCCATCTTCCTTGTGCTTTCAAAACAATATAGTTATATTTGCTGAAGCTGACAGGGGTGTATGAGACACATCCTTAAGATCATGCCAGACATCATTTGGATCCATATTATTTATTCTCACTAAAGAAAAACTATCATACAGTTTTTCTTTTTATGTTACTAGAAAGACCCTCAGTGACATTAGGCATTCAGAGGTAACACAAAACAATATATCTGCTTCATGTTATTTTAAACATTTATTTAGAACACAAAATAATAATGCTGTAAGTAAATCTGTAAGGGTTATATTCACATTGCTTGTTTCACTGCCATAAACGGACTTGACAAATGGTTAGGCTTTAGGGCCTGTGGGATTAAAATCACCTGCTAACCACGCTGTCAAACTGCAAAGGTGTTTATATTTAGTTATTGCCTCTATTGTCATCTCTGGATGACAGAACTCTGTAAAAGCTGACAGACAATATTACACACAGGCTGAGAAGGGACTTGGCTTAGCTAGCAGAAGTTGGGATACTAGCGGGGAAGAGTCTGAAATTGATTTCAGACCTGATTTCCTAATGGTCCAGTTTACTGTGGTCAGACTCTCTCTGCTTTGACTGAAACCACTAAGTCTCAAAATTCCATTTGTAAATGGGAGAGTTTTAGGTTCTCCCCCATCTCAGAGTGTTTGAAACCCCTTAATCAAGTCTTTATCAATACTGTACTGATTACATCACATGTGCAGGGTTTGATTTAAAGAATCTTGACACTGGGAAGTGGCTAGAAACCTGTCCTTGCTGTTACTTGAAGACACAGCAACATAAAAGTGTTAGGTTAACTTGACTGCCTGTCATAGAGACCTTTTTCTCCTCAGAGACAGCCTGAAGCCTGTGGCAAAGACTGAACGAGCCTGTCAAGCTGATATTCCAGTAGCTAACATGGGGAATGTATTTTGATAAATCTACAAGGCCCTTCCCTCATTTTCTCTGATTCTCATTCCATTCTTGTCTCAACATTTACAACTAAAACTGGTTGCTCATTTCTGGGAATTTTTATACTACTGTCGAGTACTTCACCCCTCTGGAGTGTCATGACGAGTTCTGGGCTCCTCAGTACAAGAGAGCCATGGAGCTCCTGGAGCAGGCACAATGGATGGCAACAAGGGGGACTGGGGATCTTGAGAATCTGTCTGATGAGTAAAGGCTGAGGGAGATGGGCCTGTTCAGCCATGAGAGGAGATGGCTGAGAGGGGACCTCATTAATGTGCATAAATATCTAAAGAGGGGATGCCAAGAGGATAAAGCCAGGCTCTGCTCAGTGGTGCCAACCACTAGGACATAAGGCAATGTCTGATGCACAAGAAGTTCTGTCTAAATAGTGGAAGAACTTCTTCCAGTGCAGTGATCAAGCACTAGAACAGGCTGCCCAGAGAGGCTGTGGAGTCCTCCTCACTGGAGATATTCCAGAACCATCTGGATGCAATCCTGTGCCGAGTGCTCTGGGATGACCCTGCTCGAGCAGGGAGGTTGGACCAGGTGAGCACTGTGGTCCCTTCCAGCCTGACCCATCCTGTGACTCTGTGATTGCTCTTGTGTTTTGGAGATGGTATAGTTAAAGCACTCAGACACTTGGATTGTCCATAAATATTTTGAATTCCCACGGATTATCTGACCTCTGGGAATGCAGCAGCATCCCCAAAGATCTGCAGCTCTTTGTGAGAACTGTGTTGAAGCACAGGGATTCTGGTGAACCCCTGAGCTCCTGGGTCCTTTCTGCCTCTTAGAAGCACTGAATCTTCACAGTCTCTATCCAGCTCTGCTACTTTCAAAAAGCAGGAAAGGTGCTCCCTCAATATTTATTTTTTTGCTAACTCCATGCAGTTATAGAAAAGAGGCAAATTTATTTATATGTCAGCACAGGAATATGAATATTAGTTAAAACCCCCAGAACCATGACAGGAAAGACTAAGAAAGGTGTTTTCTCAGTACCATAGACACCTTTTAAAGAACACTTCATCCTTGCAGTAAATAATATGTATTTTACACCCTTTAGCAGCATCACAAGGATAATATTGTACTAGTCATGGTCCTGTACAGTCTATATGATGGTCAGGAAAGAAGAAGTAAAGGCCTTACTCCCTGCATGGTCCAATACTCACAGAGTGTGCTCACAGGTTTCAATGCTCCAAGTACAAGCATGTTATAAATATTTCAATTATTACTTTTGTAGGTTAAGGGAAAACATGGCACACCACTATCCAAACATCTTCACATGTATTTATCTGATTTGTATTTGGATTCACAGACCGGTTCCTACTGCATGCAGTAATTTCAAAAGCAAAGGTGTGTCTTTGGCCCAAGGATTTACAGTGTAAATGAAGAGCACAGGAATAACATAGTCCTTTTTGCATAATGACCTACTTCTAGAGTAATTTTCCAAATGCATGGAAGCAAATCACATCTTATTTTGCTTATCCGTTCCAAACGCAACAAAATGTAGAGAAAAATGTCTTTAATATATGAGGCCATTTTATTAGACAATCTACTGAAAATTTGTTCTGTAATTCTGCTCTCTACAACAGCTTGTTGTGGAACATGGTACACCAGGCTGTCATACATTACAGTAGCTGGAGGGATCCCTCCTGCAGAAACAGACTGCTAATCTTTAATAAACTTCAGCTGAGCCCTTGGTATGACCTTGTATACACTCTGCCTTAGAAAAATTCAACAATACATAATTAGCTCTTTTGTTTGTTTGCCAAATTACTCTGGAACACTGTTACTGTGAGGAACTGAAATGTATGGGAAATTATACCTATCTTGTCAAATTACTAACTGCACTAAGCAGAGAAACACCACATTTGTCTTGATCTACTGAATTTCCAGCTGAAGAGAATAATAAACATAATTTTCAAGTAAAGTGATTTTAGATGTACTACAAAGCCAGAAGCTCAAGTGTTTATGACAATTCTCATAACAACAACATAAACCACATTGGCATAAGCCCCTTCTTGCCAATGGTCATGAAGAATAAAAGTGTTTCCCCTAAGTGGGCAATACCAGCAATTTCTCTGATGCATCCCTATTAAAAAACAAACTGCAGAAGCAAAAGAATGAACTCCGTATTCCTGAAAATGTTTTTCAGCGGTAATAGTTTCAAACTGCATTAATAGCAGATTGTTGGCAAATGTGATCCTGAAGAAGATCTGGATGTTAATCAATTCAAATTTAGAAAAGATGCTGACTGCTCTACAGTGAGGCAAGAAGACAACTGAGAGAGGATCTCATCAATGCAAACAAATATCTTAAGGGCGGGTGTTAAGAGAATGGGGCCAGATTCTTTTCAGCTCTGCCCAGTGACAGCACAAGGGTCAAATGGACACTGACTGAAACAGAGGAAGTTCCATCTGAATATGAGGAAAAAATTCTTCACTGTGAGGGAGGACAGAGCAGGGGAAAAGCAGATTCTATTTTGAAAAAACAGTATGTTTTTATTATCTCCTGGATTTTCTGATCAAGTTTTAGTAGAAAGTGGAAAGCACTGAGCCATACTTCATCACAGAACTAAAGGCTTCATTTCTAGGCATTTAATTTACATGAACTAAGAAGGAAGTTTTGCAATCCCTGTGCATAATAAGCATCCATTGAGAGTAGCAGAAATAACAGATTAACTGCATGGCTCAATCTATTGTCCACTGAAATTAGGTGGAGAATTTGATTAGTATCAAAAGAAACCTTTAGAAAGAAAATAAAAGTCTGACCCATGGTTTTAACAGTTTCTGTTGTAATTTGGGATTCATGACATTGTTGGATACATTTTGATTTTTGCTGAAGAAGCAAAACATACGACTGAAAATCAGTTTTAAGGGACTATGCACTAGGTTGTAGTGCAAAAATTGTAGAACACCACATATTTCTTATGACAATATATTTTATATTTTATAGTGTAAAACAGAAATAATGAATTCTTGAATTTGAGATTTACAATGCACATAGGAACAGATAAGCATGCCCTTTATGGAATATGCATTCTTTGAATGATTCTTTAGATCTTCATTATTTCTAAACTTGAGACATATGCATTAGGTAAGCTAGATAAGCTCCTGTCTGGTGGTTAGTAGGATTATTAGATTCCAGATGCATATAACCTTTCAAATGCCTTTTTTAAAAATTATTTTTAGATTCAATACGCGTTCAGGCACTTCTGATTAAACACAGCCTGGGCTTTCTATTTGTTCTTTTGGTTCCGTGCAATGTGACAGACAGTGAACAGCCCTAAGATAATTTATGCACTGTAAAATTAAGTCATATTGGAGCTGAACAGAAAAGTAAAACTGAGAGATGGGAATGACAGTAGTTCTAGGTAAGGACTACGGGTAGGAACGTTACATATTTGTTTATTTATTCGGTTAATTATGAGAGGACCACTGGAACCAGCAAGAAGAACCCAGATAAATGCAGCACAACAGCTGTGCGCTGAGACAGATTTTTGTGGCATATCCAGAGTTACCCATTACACAGTGCAAGGATTTGAATATTGCACTTTGTGCTCCTGTCCTGTGGCAGGCACTGATGCACCGGCTGTTTATGTGACTCAATGCCAGTTATTGCGGCATGAGTTGGGTCACTTTCCTCCAGCTGGTGAATTCTCATTAAGTCTGCAGGGTACTTTCTTTTAAGAACTCTGACCCAGCATTAAGCCCAGATATGCAAGTTTGATTGCCAGTACCACATTTAACAAATAAAATATCTTCTTTTTTCATTATCTTTGCCAAGAGCAGTTTTCAAAATGCTAACAATAAACTTCAAAGATAAAAGCTAATAACAGAGAATTGTGAATACTTTGTTTAAAGTTAGGCATGGAAGACTGCAGAAAATACTTGTAAATAAATCACAGAAGCTGTTTCTAATGCAGATATCTTAAACACTTAAATTATATTCTATGTAATTCCTGGAAAATGCCAAATTATGAAATTGGCTGTTCAGGCATTTGGAAGTACAGACCTTACAGGGGTTAGCCAAGTCCCTAAAGAAATCTGATTTTCAATGCTCAAAAAGTGGAAAAGATGAAAAGAAGGAAAATCAGTTATGAATAATTTTGGATTCCACATTATTGCCTCAAGTGTTTTTTGTATTTTGTTTGATTGGTTGGTAGGTTGTTTTTTTAAGGCAAAAATTAGTACCAGCCAGGAAGCTCAAGAAGACACTAGGATTTTATTCATAAAACATGTTAATGTCTTGGCAAATACCCCTGCAATATAACCCAGCATCTTTCATACCTATTAGAAAACTAAAATCCCGTATCAGCTTTCCAAACAGATAAGAAAGAAAGCAGTGAACTGCTATTAAGAAACATTTGAGCACAAACATTTGGAAATCTGATAATTAATGAGTGGTAGATTGTGGTGTAGGAAGTCTGGGGTTTTATTTTGGCTAATTTGGAACTTGTTAAGCTAATAAATAATTAATAGAGTCCAAGATTTTTTCATATATGCTTTCAACAGTCAGTGCTCTTCTCTCATGGATTTTAACTCTCTACAAACTTTTACCTCTCCTGGAAGTTTAAACTTTGTTTCCTATTGTGCACAGTTGTTTACACCCCCAATAAATCTTTATTACAGCTATAAAGAATAGGTTTTACGTGTAAAGGAATACATGTGCACAAGAGAACTATCGGAATAATGAAGACATACATTAGGGCATCATGATGAGAGATTCACGTATGCATGAACATTTATGTTTCCACACAGATTTATAAAAATCACCTGCTAATGAGATCCAGAGAGAGACTTTTGACGTTCCTAATAAAATAAAGGTACACCTAATTATATGCAAAATGCTTTCTACTACTGCAAAAGCTTAATTAGAAAATGGTTTCTTACAGTCTTTAGAAGAACAAATCTTTTCTGGGAAATGTCTGATTTTTGCAGTTCTTCAAGAGGATAGATGATACAGTTCTCTAACTATTCGCACAGTAGTCTGTTGGCACTTGTAGCTCTGCTGAACAGTCAGATATTACAGCTGAATTTTTGTCCAGTATTAGCAAATTTGTTATTCCTGCTGATGGTTCAATTGATTGGATCATCAGTGGAAACATTATTAAGTGAGACTTGGGATGGTTTGTTCAACTGTGATGCCAAAACATCTATTTATACTGCATATCACTCAAATATACGTCCAGAAATCCTGGAAACACAGCACTTCTGGCATAAAGGACATTTCTGCCATCAACAACAGAACCTGCTTTTATACAATTTGATTTTATTAACATTATAAATAAACTGTTATGGATGACTTCTGTTGTGCAGCTTGTACTTATTTCCACACAGCACTGAAGAACTCTCTTAAACTGTGCACACACCACAGTGTACCTTGAAAGGTTCTGCAATGCCTGCAACAGTAACTTTTCAACTGAGAAAACACTAATATTCTTATTCACCTTGTATATTTTCTTCAAACATAGGAAGTCAGCCACTCTATATAATGTCTATTTAATAGAACATTTTAAAAGGATTTGTGAAGTTGTTAGCTGTTGCTACTAAATCTCTGAAAATATTTAAGAATGGATTTTGTAAATCTACAGTCTTACCTTGAGAGGCATTAAAAGAGGGACTATGAAACAGGCTACCATAGAAACATGTATTCTTAACAAACATGTATTCTTAACAAAACTCACTTCAGCTGTTCAAATTTGTGTCAATAAAACATATCAATTAATAATGAATCAATAGTATGAAGCAGTAGAAGGATTTTAAGAGTATCAGAGCAGATGACTAACAGAAAAATGAGGAGAGTTTATGCTTAAAATAGACAACTACTTAGTATGTGTGAATGAAAAAAAAAACCCCTGTATTTAAAATGAGTTAACCTTCAGATATGTCTGTTCTCTCTCCGTAGTCTTCAATTTATGTTCTGCTGCACCTCTGAACAGTATTTGTCCACAAGGCAGGGCAGCAAGAGCCAAACCAGAGCAAATCTCTTCTTCTGAATCAGAAAGTACTTTGAAAAACTACAGTGGATGATGTCTGAACAGCAGAAGAGTTACATGTCACTTGGGCTTCACATCTTTCCATTCATAGCTTGTTCCAATGGCTGTATTGCTTGGCTTTCAGCCCAAAAGTTGAGATATACAACCAAAACTCTGCACCATTCACCAGACATTGGACTAGACCTTGGTCTGGTGACAAAAAGATGCTCATATGTAACAGCAGATACTGCTGCAGTCATTTTTTACTGAACAAGTTCAAAAAAATGAGTGTCTGTGCAATACTGTGTGTGACACTTCCAGTAGATTCCCAGCTGAAATCCCTGGTGGCCAACTGCTATCCAGACAGCAGAGCAAATGCTCAGCTGAGACACAGGGAATGCTATTCCCTCAGTAGGGGATGCCATCAGCGCTAGACAGGATTTCTTACTGTGGGATGCCACCACATGCTGTGGAGGGCTTTGAGCAGAAGGAGAAGGCGTGCTGTGGGACTGCTCCCCATGGCAGCACTGCTCTGCCCCTGTGGAGCACATTTCTCATCTGAAGGTTACAGGCTGATGAGTGCTGCACCTCTCAGGCACTGGCAGAGCAAGCACGTTTTCTTGTCTGCTTCTAGAGTAAGACAAAACATTTTGTTCCCTCTCGCTTTCCAATGCAAAAATAGGATATACACAATAATGGTGTGACCCCCTGTGGGAGACTGAAATGTTATGGCTAATGGCTTAACTATTGTCAAAATCACCAAAGGACTTCTGTCCACTGTAGCAAACTGTGCAAAGAAGGAACTGGCCATCTGCGACCACCAAAGCCAAATCCCTCCCGGAACATGCCTCCTGACAGAAATGGAGTGTGAGTTAAGCCACTTGACGGGGACCTTGAGATAAGATAAATGTGGTACCATTGTCCAGTTATCTCAAGTCTAAGGAGAGGTAAATAAGCCTTGAGGGAGAAGAATGTGTCCATGAGGGAGCCTTTCTCAGCAGCTGTGTCTGGCTGGGTTCAGTGGGGCGAGGCCAAAGCCCCCAGACGCATTCACTGAGGCCAGGTTCGCACCCCTGAGGGCGAGGCTGAAACCCTCAAATTGGGGATGGTGCTCTTTGCAATGGTCATGGCCCTCTGCTCAGGGGTAAAGCTCCCCCTGCTCCCCCAGGGAAAGTCTGATGGGGCATCACTGGCTCAGCTGTGCTGAGAGGCGGCTGTCGTGTCTTAGAAGGTGCCATAAGCCATCAAAGACCCCCAAAGTGCCCCCAGACCCAATCCTGGCCTTCCACCAGGTGACTGCACACCGTCTGAGTGCTGCAGCAGATCCACAGTCTGCTGCAAGAGACAGAGTAAAACTTCCCCTCCACACAGGGAAGGTACCTGGGGGCTCCCACCGAGGCTGAGCCTGTTTTCACCCATGGGACTTTGTGTATTGGGGACTTTTTCCCCTACCCATGACGGATCAGGACCATCACTTTGACCAGTGGAAAACTACAATGCAAGAAACAAGTCTCGCCATGAGCTCTCTGGGTGGTTATCTTTTCTTTCTCTTTCTTTCTTTTCTGTTACACATTTTCGTAAGTGGTATTTTTAGGCTTTCATATTGCTATGTTAGTACAGACAATAATAACAAAATGGCTACGTATGTGCCTTCCTTTGCAACCAAACACAACCAAATTTTCCTAAAATAAATCCTATATATATATTTGCAAACATAGATCATTCAGTGTCGTTTCACTCTAATCCACCCCAAGGAATCTGTTACGAAGAACATGGGTTACCCATGTCATCTGGGTAACAACCCCTGAAAAAACCACTTTTGTTTCTCTTTTTCTTCCACTGTTTCTCACAGACAATAAAGTTTTCATTGAACTACGACCTTATGCAGGAAATTCCAAGGAAACACAATGTTTTCTATTTCTGTTCTACAAAGTCCAGTTTAAAACAGTAGAAGAGAAAACCTATTCTTCTTTCAGATAAATGAATGCATCATGGAACACGTCTACCACGGCATCCAGAAAAGAAATCCATTATTTTGAAACCATCTTAGTTTTTACATTATTTTCCCTAAAAACATTACTTCTCATAAAAAGCAAGTATTTGATATAGATTTTTTTCCCATCTGTTTTTAGGAAAAAATTATTTTCAGCTGAACTCATATTAATAAAAAAAAAATAAATCATTCCTTGATAACAAGTTGAATAAATTATTTATGTGGAAGTCGTTATTTTATAGCATACTCACAAACTTAAAAGTGCACGATGCAAACAGATATTATGACTATCTTAATTTTTTAAAAATAAATTTAAAAACCTTGTTCATTCTTCTTTTGAAGATAGGCAAAAAAATTAGCTTAGATTTAACTTCAAAGGAGTCAAACATAGTGAAGCTGAGGAAATAAATGTCACATAATTCTGAATGCAGAGAAGCCCATTGCTATTCTTATCTCCAACAGGAATTATTTCTTAGGTGTAACTATAGCACTGGTGAAGGTTATTCCATGAAGACTACGTAATCCAACTAATGGACAGATTCCTTATTCCAGAGAAACACAAACGTTATGTCTGAATAAGGATATAACAGAACAAATCCTGAAATATTTCAGTCCTGGGTGTGACCTTGATGTTTTTATTGTATTCAACAATGCTGAAAGAAAAGTTTTTGGTGAGTAGCAAGTGTTACTCTGGTTGGATAACAAAAATTTATGCTTTTCATGTACAGCGAGGCTTCCTTTTCTGATACAATGAGTTGTAATAATCAAGCTTGCAACATTCAATTCAGTAGTCACTAGAGAGCAGTTATTTTAGCTCCAAACAGTTAGCAAGAACTAGCATCTGCTCCTACTGATGATAACTGAGCAAATTAAAAGTACCTGTATCAAATTGAAACACATTTAATTATCCTCTTTTTATTTTTATGGATGCAATTAATTACTATTAAGGAATTTGTGCTCTAATAATTAGTATCAGAAAACCAAATTCCCTGAAGAGTGTGGGTCAATGATTCTAACTCCCCAGCTACCAGAGAATGTGAATATTCCGTATTTTTAGTGACACACTTTCTTTCAAGCATCTTAGTATTTCTGCTTCTTCAAAGTTCAATTCAAGAGCTCTGCATACCTAAATAGAGTATCACTATTCCTTTTTCACATTAACCATCTCTCTGATCCAAATCCTGACACGTTGTGGGTTGATTTTTTTTTATTGAGATGGGTTTATTTTCTGACATCACATGCCATTAATACAGTCCCTTTATCCCAGTACGTGAAAGTGCCACTGCATTCAACAGCTGTAAAATTCGAGATGCATTTGTAACTTGTGAATTTACTGCAAGTGGTGTACATGGCATACATACATCGCCCGCTACAGAGCTCACTCTGTGCTTGTCAAACGCACGAATATGCGCTCACCATGAAGCGTGGCTCGTGTTCACACACCTCAGTTCCAGGAGCTGTCACACCAGCCGAGCTTCTCCCTATTTGAACAGCGGTCAGTCTCTCCAGCTGAACAGTTTTTGATCTCATAGAATGTGCCAGGGAGAGCTTTCTCCTTCAAGACACCTTTTGGAATTGTGATCTTTTCTAGGAAAAGGTGGCGTCCCCGCACACTGCAGGGCTGACTTGCTGCCGTGGGTATTGTGGTGGAGAACACGAACACAGGGAGTTTATTTTGTATTTTTGCAGCACATGACATTTGTCACTAAGCTGTTCAAACATGGGTACTGCTGTGCTCACTTGGGGCTAGTCAGGAGACACTGCTGTATCTAGACTTGCCAAACCTCAGCTAATTCTGCTGCTACAATTATTTCTCCAGGGGAGAACAGCAATGAACTCTGGAAGGACAAGCCATTGCTGCAGTTTTTATGGCAACAACAACACATAAACACATCAACACTACCAACATCAACCCTCGTGCCACCCTGCTCAGCAGAAGAAAGGAGTCATTTACACCACAGGAACTGACTTTTCTCCTCATTTACCAACAAGCCTCAGGTTTGCCACTCAGTAGGACTTCTTACCCACAGCTGTTGAACCAGCTCACAGGGAGTAACAGTCAAATCATCAGCTTTCTCTGATGGGTTATCAGATTGAATTTCAACTTTAACTCCCATTTTCTAGGACTAGTTTACCACAAACAGGCACAGAACTCAAGAAATTCTCCAGACAAACACAGGGAAACATATATGTACCACTGGTGGAGCATCTTTGTCAGCCATTTGACAAAAATAGTGTATCTTCCATGACCAAGCAAATACAGCTTACATAAAGCTGTGACTTTTATGTCTAATCTACACAGTTTAACACTAATTTCATTGATTTATTAACTGTTTTTCTTGCTTTTAAAAAGTTTGCTTGGTTTTGTTTTTATTTTTATTTTAAAGCAATGTGTGTCAAATAATTTAATTTTAATTCCACTATAAAAAGCTCCTTGAATTTATGAAAATAAAATCTAATAACACTTTTTTTTTTGTTGTTTTGAAAACCTAGTCAAGAACTAGTGGCTACATCAGCTGACCTTGAGGAAGAAAAATTACTAGAACCAAGGCCTTTTTTTTGTAGCAAACAGCTTCCTGAAAGTAGAATAAAACAATGGCAGCAACAACAGAGTTTTATGTTTGCTGAACTCCACAGGAAGAAAACTTAAAAGAATAAGAGAGTTTTCAATACACTGTGTTTGCTTAAGGAATGCAGCTGGCAAGGGCAGCAAGCGTATTTTTATTAAAGTGGTATATGCATATGTGTGTCTAAATTATACTGGTTGGCTAAATTACATCTAATACAGATACTAATTATAAATTAAGCAATGCTATAATTACTGCATAAACCCACCCCTTGCATATCCATTGAATCTAATTTTTGCAATATGTATTGCTTGCACATCAATCCGTATAAGGAACATTGAATTTTAATGACACTTTACGAAGATTTAAGATGTAAGAATTATGAGCGCAAATTGGCCTATTTATTATTTAATTCAAAGTTGTTCCTTATTTTTATCTGCAGAGAGAAAATTAATTCACCACTGATATGTTCTGTGATTCACAGGAGATTAAAAAAAAAAAAAAAAGGAACTAATGATGATGATATATGTCCAGACGTCTTGCATTCAAGTACATATAATGAAACATTTCAACTTCTTGTTGAGGTATTATTCAAAATACGTATGCAGCAAAGCATATTCATACCATGTACCACCAGAACATAAGGGATTGCTTAAAAGTTTCACTAGTCAACAACATTTTGAATAAGTCATCTTACAAACTTATGAAGATGTTGGAAATAATCTATTCATCACTAGAGGGAGTATGTTATATTCCTATCTGAAATGATCTGTTAGCTATCTAAAACCTGTATCTCTTTCACAATTTTTTCCTGTAATGTAAAACAAGTTTTAAATAAATATACACCCATCTCTTGTCTTTTCAGAGCAGTCCCAAACTGCCCCTAGATAAGAAGGTAAAGGCACAATACAGACTGTTGAATTTTTTATCAGCTACAAATAAAGAACGATCAAGTTAAGTGGGCTCAGCTGATGCAAATCCCCCATGAGAATCAATTCTACAGTTCCTGACATTCTGAAGTATGGTTGTGGGGTCTTTCTTCTGAAATACCTGAAGGAAAGAATAGAGTTATGAAGAAACTAACAATATATAATCATACCTGCAACTACCATAAATAACAGCAATTTCATTGATTTATACCAGCCAAGAAGTCGATCTGTGGCTTTAAAACATTTTATGTAACTGAAATCAAGCTTATAAATCACACAGTACAATTTTCTCATACTTTAATATTAATTTAAATCTAAAATTTTTCAATAAATAACAATCTCTCTCTTACTGCTGCTTTATCTATCTCAGAATCCAATAAAGTCAAGGAACTCACTGCAGGTGAATTAGTTCTCTAACATCACAAAGCACCACTGTATCACCTGTTAAACCTTCATGGATTCTTGTGTAGAGTTTTTTGTGGGGTGCTGTTATTTAAAAAAAATAGGTAAACTGTATGAGTACAATAAATGTGCTCTCTAAGTAAAATGTAGACAAGTCAAAGTGTTTGGCAGAAGCAGCAGACTTCACAGAGAAAATGGTAGTAAGATAAAGCAATTAGTATTGCAAAAGAAATTGGTTTTGTATGATGGCCATCTCGATAAGAAATGTGTTTTACTGAATGAAATGAAACTCATTTCTCCCAATGGAGAAAAAGTTAAAATCTCCTAAGGTGAACATAATGGATCCTAAGCTCTTTCAAAATTATCCTCAGTAGGAAGACCCAGAATGGAGGACAAATGCACAGCACCAAGTTCTCTGCTCACACCCCATGCTGCACCATCCCAGAAGACCTTGATTTATAGCAATGTGAATATATCTTCATTCTTTGGTTCTCTAACCTTGGATATTGCTATGGAGATGTGTTGTTTTTGATGACAGTCTTGAGTTTATACTGTTGGACATTTTAATGGTAATCATGACTGTCCTTCTAACAAAGTAAAACTGAGTGACATAAATGTTCCCTCATTGGTTTTTTTTCTTGAAAAAGCTGAGAATCACAATGTTGCAAAAGCTGAAATACATGTCAGTCATATTTAAAATCACTAACTGCATCATGGTAATAACAATACAGGTACAGGAAAAAGGTGATGCATAGTTATATACTAGAAATAAAAGTACTAGCCATTAGAGAACAGAAGGAAAAATACAAGAATTCCATACACGTTCTTTACCCAATGATCCCAGACTCCATGAAGATCTTGTGCTATTATAAGAACACATTTAAACACACATAAAGCAAATGAACTCATAATATGTTGACTCTGCTACAGCAGTAAGGGTATAAATAGATAACAGGAATATGAGTGACATCTGATGCAGGTCCAAGGCATGTATGTTCTATGATCTCACAATGGAAGGATGTCATTAATATTTCTAATTTTACATTATGGAAGAGTGATTGATGTGACCAGTTATACAATATTTTTAAAGCAGGAATTCGGTTTAATGAATAATTATGTGCTTCATAAAATGTCTGGTGCCATGATCTATCTACTAGCTAGAAGGTGAGTATTCATGCACTGAGACTAGAATAAGGTGTATGTTTTTAATATCGAGGCTAATTAACAATTTGAATTATTATAATGTAGTAGATTCTGTATATCTTTGAGGTTATTTTCATAGGAATTGTCTTAATTGTTAAAAACAGTTGAAGAACTCTATCCTTTATGTAACACAGAAGGTCAGACAAGGTGAACATAATGATCCCCTCTGGCTGTAGAACTTCTGACTCTCTGAATTCAGCATGAAGTTGGTGATGATTTTAGCTACAGAAGAATTAGCACATTCAGTTTTGGGCAGTGTACCCCTGCTCTTCCTCCAGCTGCCGCTCATCAAAGCAGGTAACCGGATGAGACAAACACAGAAGCACCAGCTTCCAGTAATACGGATAGCATACCTCCATCCATCCAGGGATAAATGATAGACTCTGGAAGATGTATGACACTTATCTTGCATACTGATATCTCAGGGATTTCCAGCCCCAGAATTTAAAACCTTCTCAGTGCTGTTCAAGATCTGGTGACCAATCTCAAATATTTTACACAAGCAGACTTACAGCTGTCAGTCTCTGGCCACTCTTCCTTCACTTAACAAAAAAGTCCACTGCTTCCAACTGAAACTGGACCTATGAATACAGTGGTTTGTTTTATTAAGAGACATCCAAGAATGAGTGGGGAATTAATTTTCACAGCCTAAAACCTCCCCTAATTATGACAAATATACAGAAATAAAAAGTAGCAAACACTACCAATTAAAATATTAAGAGGGGGAAAAAATTACATCAGAAGTAATCAAGCACTGGAACAGGTGTCCCAGAAAGACTGCATGTCATTGTAGATTCTCAAAGTCAGCTTGACAAAGTCCTGAGCAGCATGATCTACCATCCAAGATGGTTATAACTTTGCAGTTGTTCCAGCTGTGAGTGGAACGTTGGATCAAATGACCTCCAGACATCCTTTCCAGGCTAATTATTAGATAACCCTGTGAAAATGGAGTTTATCAACAAAAGAAGTGGCCACTGCTAGTCAACTAGAAATGCCCAGGAGAGTGCTGCCTTTCTGCAAGTGAATTTTAAATGAACCAGCAACAGCAGGCTTTGCTTGAGATTTGTTTCGTGCTTTTGAATCTAGAATAAAACATTTAGGAGGGAACATTCCTATTGCCTTCAGTTCAATACTTGAGTGTCTAACACAACTCCCAGACATGTAGCAGTTGTCACCACTAACTAGCTATGCCATGTGCCCTGAAGTCCATCCTGAATGTTCAATTACACCTCTGCTTTCCTGTCCTCAGCTGGCCTGCAAACAGGAGTATTTAAGAAAATGTTACCTGATGTAAAAATGGAGCCAGGGAATACATTATATTTTGGTTACATTAAGTCAGTCACTTGGAATCAAAAATAGGAAATTAAGTTTTTTATATTTTAAAGAACAGTCTTGTTCCTTATGAAACACAATGTCTATTTGCCTTCTGCTAACAGATGTAGTGCTGTAATAAAAAGTGAAATGTTACATAAAAGTAACGGTAGTAATGTTTATTGAACAAAGAAACAGGATATTCAGCAGTCCGCTGTTCTAAACCCCCCAGGAGCCCCAAAGGAACTCATCCTTGTCAATTGGCACTAACAGAAGGGATGTTACCAACACACCAGGTTGTACACAATTGTACAGCTCTGTGTTTGCCGAGGCACGGTGGTGCTACGGGATACTCACAACAAGGAACAGGACACAGCTGAAGCTGAAATCTCACCCTGTGAATCCATCTCCCTTGTGCTGTGTCATAGTGATTCAGTTTTGCTGCTCAGGGAATACAGAACATAAGCAGCTTCATTGGAATACTGTGGTTTGGTGTTTTTTTTTCTTCTTTCTAGTAAAGTTATTTTATGTTGTCAAAGACAACTAATGACTGGATTCATGTTTACCTCATATGGCACTACAGCACACTGGCATGAAAAGACCTTAGAGGGAATACGTAATTTCTCCATTTTCCTTAATCTGCATGATGGTGCAGATGTGCAGGAGACATAGGTTTTCCCATTGGCAACACACTTTTTTACTTTGCTTTAATTAACAAATTTAAAATTAACTTTTCATTCTCCATGGACTTTTTGATCCTGCAGCTGATTTAACAAGATACTTTGATGAAGAACTTAAGAAGGTTTGTAAAAGATCATTATTGAGAATTTCACATTTCTGTTAAAAGGTTTTGAATGTGCTACCCATTATTATGTTAGTTGTAACAAACTTCTAAAGAGCTGCTTTGGCATAAAAACATTTCTCACATATGAAGAGGTACTTTCCTAGTGCACAACTTTGCTTTTTAATGAAATGTTTATACATGGCTATTTTATCTTTTGAAATGATAATATTTTTGCTGACATTTTGTACAATATAACAGTAAAATAAATATAGTATGGCTAATCCTATAAAACTTGACATCATATTGTATTTATTTATTGAATGATTTCTACAGTTGGCTACTATCAAGTGTACTATTTCTCTTCTGATTGGGAATTATGTTCTACTTAGAAGAAAGGAGAATTTTTAAAATTTCATCCTTCTTTCCATTTAATGTTCTAGATTTTTTAGCTGCGTTCCACACAGTGTTACAGAATGATTTTACTTCACATTGTTTTATCAGACAAACACGAACAGCAGGCAAAAATGTAATTAATCATAAGTTGATGTTTCACCAAACCTGAGACTAAGATTCTTAATTATTTTATATTTGCCCTGCTTGTAACTTTTAAAGTTAAATAAAAGCAATAATGAGAGAATAGAAACCACGCAAAGTACACAGCATAAAACTACAATCAAAATATACTGTAAAAATACCAGAAAGCAGAAAATGGCATGAAGTTGACAACAGAAGTCCCAGTACAGGTGATAATTCATATTAAATATGGACAATACAACTAATGTAACTGTGTTCTTAGTAATGCAATATTGAATGTAAGAAGTAAGTTATTTTAAATATGACACCTAAAACATTTAAACTCCAGAAGTGTAGCTAAAGCGTAGCTAAAGTGTAGCTAGAAGTTTTTTAGCCTTGAAAGGTGAACAATAAAATACCACCTTATACCTGAAGTACAAGCCTTTCCACAATTGTGTTTAGAGGTACCCAGTGTCCTTCCTTGACATACTGGGCTTTTTCATATCACAAGTACCCTTTTCCCTTAACACCCATTCCTTCAGGAACATAATGACTATTCATTGTATAAATTTCCTACACCAGCTGCAATATGATCTTCTACATTTGGGTCACAGCATGAAGGGAAATCATTACACCTTCATGCAATAAAATGTACTATTACACCCATTTATGTAGTGTAATCAATAATATTCCAGACTTCAGATTTCTTAGTAATGTATAAAAAGAAGTAAAATTAAACCCAGCTTTTAATCTGGTTTATTTTAAGATAATTAAGGGTAAAATGAAAATGGAAATTTCCCTTCTGATACTTCAAATTTTTTTATTATTGGTTTTGCAATACTTTGCTACAATATAAAAATACTGGGTACAAATGTCTTCAGTTAAGAGTTCAAAAGTGTTCATAAAAAGTCATCCTACAGTGCAGTTTGACATACAGGCCTTGGCCTGAAATAAATGCAAGGCAGGAAATGATGCACCTACTGACCTGTTATGAAATTACTGTCTATTTTCACTTTGTTTTCTTATAAAACTCTGCTCTTATTTAATACCTGCTCTGAAAACTGCAAATGCAATGCTCTTCCACACATAAGAAAACAAAAAAACCCTAAAGTTGCATAAGGAAAAATGTCTCGTGGCTTTCTGCTCACGTGTCCTTGAAAGGACCAACTCTTCACATAGGAAGATAATTCAGTCTCTTCTCATTAACTTCTTGATTTTTTTTTCTCCAAATGTGATACTATGTGTCCATTCCAGGCTGTGGAAGGAGCTCACCCATGTATATCCAATGTACATTCACTGTGTCTCTCTCTCATTAGTGAAGTGCTGGCCCAGAGGTGACATCCTCATTTTGGATTAGTGAAACAGTTGGAATGTGCCACCTAGAGCCACCACTGCAGATTTCAGCTGAGTCTGAGGAACAGGATAAAAAGTCTGAAACATGGTATTCAGAAATCCTGGTTTTTGTATTTTCAAATTTTATTTTGAAAATACAGTCCATAACAGTCCAATATTCAGGGACCTAATATATAAACATAACACAAATACAGCAAAACTTCAAACCTTACTGGGATATTGCCCCACACTTTGAATGCACAACCCTGAGTTATGCTTTTGGTTAATCTGTAGGATATAACCACCCTCACATCTGAAAAATCCTCTGAAAGTCTGCTCTGTTCTGTTCTATTCTACTCTATTTTGTTCATCATTATACTATGTCAGTAACAGTGGCAAAATTAATAACACAGTGCTTACTTCCACAGCATGAAAATGCTAGGATAGATGGAAAAATTATTCAAGCTAAAAATTAACAATAACGCATTCTTGATATCTTCATGCTGCCATGCAGTGCTAGAGAAATAATGGGTGAGAGGTAGCACATACAGGAGCTGTTTCATCATGAGCAAGATCACAAAAACCACTCTTTCATCTCCAGAAGCATTCTCATATGATTATCCGCGCTGTGCTGTCCAGCCTGCACCCAACATTTAAGACACACATTTTTAAAATTCTTTATAGTGACTCTGCTCATGCTAATACGACCTATCAAATACCACCTACTGTCCAACTGTACAAGTAATTTGAGGCTGGCTAACTTTTCTTTAGATTACTTTCCCTGAGAATATGGGAGAAAACATGAGTTCAGAATAACCACAAGGTCTGACAGCAGAGTAAAAGTCATATATTGAAGATAAGTGCAATATTCACAAGACAGGCTAACAATTCTCTAAATAAAGTGCCAAAAGGTGGAAAGGGTGCAACAATTCTTTTTGGGCAGACTTTTGCAGAAAAACTAGAAGAAAGCTTCAAGTCATTTTCTGTAGATCTCAGTGGCTGGACTATACATCTCATTCCCAAGATACCTCAGCATTGTCTGTTCATCCCAGAGTAGCATATTAATTAATTAAGGATAATTAAAAGAGACAGTCTGGAAGAACATTGCCACTTCTATCACCCTTTACAAAGATGTACACAGATTTTTTTCATTCATTATCATCAAGCTGAACAGTACAGGGTCTGGAGAATTAACTATGTTTGCATACTGTGTATTATTGCTGATTTTACATGACAGGTTTTTCTGCGATATATATATATATTGCAGACGTGCACACACACATTCATATATAGTATGTATGTTATAAAAATACGCCTGTAACACAGACCAACCTTTCCTTATTCTTGATTTGGTTTAAAACATAAATTCTGCTGATTCTTCCTGAATTTTTTCCACTGCGTACATGATTGTCTGCTTTCATCAGGTTGGATTTTTAAATATTTAATCAATTGAAACATACATGAATCCCCCTGAAGGTAATTCCATTTAGGGACTCTGCATCGACTATGTAAAAATTTTTCTTCTGAGACTTTAAAAGAGTTTGACTGCTCTGAAAATAATTCCACCTACTCTGGAAGAGAAGGAGGACTAAATTCAGATTTCTTGTCTCTGGCCAGTAAGAGCAGCAATAAATACACCAATTTATTGGCACAAATAGCTCACACTCCTGTGGATGGGGGTCTTGAGCATGCTGTAAGGAGGAAAGAGTTCTCTCTCCTGTAGAGCAGTTCTGCAGACATTTACTGTCATTGCTGTAATTTTTAAGGCAGTGCTGCTTCACCTCCTGTCTGTGACCTCTTTCTTCTAAAGGAATTAAGTATCTACGTGCTTGTGCACACTCTAGCTCATAGAAATGTGAAATTTAAAACACTGACGTTATCTTCTTCTGCAGAAAATGTGCTGAGTCCAAAATTAGAACCATTTCAAGCTACAGAGAGCAGAGAAGCATGGGACAGTAAAATTAAAACCAACAAGACAGACTGTGTGCATTTACAGGGTTCTCATCCTCTATTATCACTCGGATCATTGACAGACTAGACAGGAAACTGCTCCGAAGGTGCAACTTAGGCAGAACCTTGACTGATAGTACTTTTATCCTGCTGTTTGCATAAAGAAACATTTTAGAGTTTGAGACGTCTTCAGGTATCCACAGAGCATTACTTCTGCCTTGGGTCTAAATATTTGTGTTACCTGTCCAATAGACTTGGGCAAACATCACTGAAGAAATGGCAATACACAAAATTCTTCTCTAAACAGTGATGGACAAATAAATCCCTGCAGATCATGTCGTCTGGATTAGACTCCTGTTATGTCTCTGCTTCAGCAGCTCTGTTTTACATATCACAATCCCAAATGAAAATACCCTTCACCACCCCTTACCCCATTTCTTCACAATCGCCCCCTCCTCTGTCTTCTTTCTCACTTTATTCTTATGGCCTTGTTATTTTAGTTTGTAAAGCATCTGGGGAAATAGTGTGCAATAAAAACCATCGACAACTTTGCTTTGTTTTACACCTATATGAGCACAGTTCTTATAAAATTTGCACACTTATTTTGAAACACCCATTCTGTAATTCTAAAAGCACACAAAAATTTCATAAACAGTCTTCAGGGGATGAATAATTGTAAAAATTTAATGGATTACTGTAGAATAACAACTCAGTAAAGGCTAATATGATGCTGCTAAGAGCAATACCTAGAACATTTACATCAAAATTAACTGAGCAGGCAAATATTCAGCTGCATCATTCTTATTGTCTGTTATCCCTTAATAGAGTCTCTGAGACATACAAAGATCACTTACAGTGGCTCAGATTTCTTGGTAAGCACCCTTTACATCTGCAGTTTCAGGGCCCTTTTAGAGACTTGCAGAAGCTCAGCTCTGTAGCTGGTTTCCCATCTTGTGATGTTATTTCCATTTATTTACGACTGACTGAGGAATTTACAAATCTATTTATTCTACTCACTAAAAAGAAGAAAGTATCAATAATGCCATTAGCTGCCCCCTCCCCCCACCCCAAACCAAAGACATTTTCCTAGAAGTACTGAAGTGCTGATTCGTGCCTTCATATATTGGCCTTATCCTATATAGCAGACATCAGTTTTTTCTTTCCTGGAGAGGCAGGAAATCAAACTCACAGTCAGGTATGGAAAAGATTGCACGGTTTGTGGGAACCTATTGCTCTGTAGGAAGAACCCAAGAGCTGTGTTCAAAACAACAAAAACTATTTAGTCCATTAATGCTACTTTCCTTAAATATAAATTACATTTCACATTTCAAACAGCTACAGCAAGTCCTCCTGTGGGTTCAGCTCAGTGCTTTCACAAACCTCTGCCTTTCACTGAGATTGAGGGCAGGCCAGATTTTCACAGATGGAAATGTACGGTTACAAACACCTGACAATATTTTACATTAATTGCAGACTGCATCTGCAGACCTCACCAGGAGACAAGACAACATAAACCTTCAAAACCACTTTTTCCCAAACAGGTGCATGTGCACCTTTAGGTTTTTTTCTCAAGGAAGCGCAGTGTTCTTCTGCTCAGAAAACATTGTGTATAACCTCCTTCAGAAGAGGAAGAGACCAGCACCACAGATCCACGTGCAGGGGGCCAGCTGGGTGCTAAAGAAAGGCAGAAATCCTTCGGGGCAGGACCGCTCCTCCATCTCCCATACACGGTCCCATCCCGCACACTGAGGTGACCCAGCCTGGGCACTGCGGGGACACGGTGAGACTGCAGGTGAACCAGGGCTCTGGGCTCTGGGCGTGCTGGCTGAGCCACTGCTAGAGTTATGGGACTCTTTTACCTCCGGCTAGATTTGTGTTCCTGTACTTGGAATTTTCAAAGCTGGGTATGTCTTGTCATGAGGAAGCTTCTTCTACACATGTATTGCAAGGCTCAGCTCTAAACACCTTCTGTACCAGTAATTCTGTAATTTCCATGGGCAGAACATTTCATGGTATAATTGTATTCTATAGTTTATTTCTACCATTTAAGCTTAAAAGACTAAGCCTATTACTCCTAGCTATGTGTTTATTAATTAAGAAAAATTAATAATTGGTCACTCTTCTCTTTATGGTATTTTTATAGATTGGTAGGTAATTTTTTATGCTTTTCTGCATTTTTCTCCAGTGAACTTGGTCAGATCTATAACCACCCTTACTAGCTCCTACTTTTCAAATCCATTCTTTTATGTAACACTTTTCTAATTTCTACTCCTTCACCCTCTTCTAATTCCTTTATCCCACATGGACTGAAGACAATGATAAAGTTCCCATGACTTAAGCAGCTCAGGATCAAGACATGGTTTGCAGCACTTAGCAGAGTGATTTAAAACAACATTTGCCATTGCTGATTTTATCACAGACAACTTGTTTTAAATACCCCATTTCTAATATGTCCTTAAAATCAGAGATCTCCGCAAAACAGATGTGCACTGTTTGTGCACACATTTCTCTTTCATTTAAAGCATAATTCACCTTTTTCCAAAAACCATGTGACAGCAATTCAAGTTTCAAATATAATCGACTCTCCTTCTAAAGCAAAGAGTAGGACATTTCTATTACTAAATTTTTATTTTTGGAAGTAAAGAATATCATACTATACCACCTGCAAAGCAGAAAAGGGAAATTTACAAGCCATCATGCACCAAAGACTTTGATTTGAACTATATTTTTGAAGTATATTTAAAATACATTTTAAAGCATTTGAAGCACATTTTTTAAAAAAATCCAACAAGTACTCTTAGTCAAAATAATAATAAAAAGAGTTTATGCAAAGGATATTATTTTAAACAGGTTATACTCATTACTACATTTTATTTCAGGGCTTGATTTATGTGCATTTTATAGAGTCTATAAAATAAAGACCTCTGCATGTTACTTTGTGAGCTTATTTAAAAAGTTGATTAGGATGGCATTTCAAACTTATCTGCTCCACACACGTGTATATATTTTTATAAATCCTGCAACAAAAAGTCCAGCTAAAACTATGTCTAGAACTCATCAACACCACGACTGAATTCTCTCACTAAAAAAAGGAAGAAGAAACAAAGAGAACTGTTGCACATTCATAAAGTAACCTGGCAAAACCAAAGACTTAACTTTTTTTGTTTTTTAAAGTCCTCAATATAATGGATGCCCTAAGGGAGCAGACAGGACTTTACCATCCATGCAAGCCTACTGATTCCAAACAAAAGGGAAATTTGAGCTCAGGATGCACAAAGACAACTCAAATGATCTCATCTGACCAGACAGGATGTCAGCCCATGGCTCAGTCTAGATTAGTCACAGATTCTGACAAATATTCGAATGTCATTTATTTATTATTTAATTATTGTTGGATGATTGAAATACAGGGTCACCCTCCACTCCTAAGATAACAAGACAATAAAATCTATATCCTGTATCAACTGAGGCTGCAACTAGAAAATTACCATCAATTCTCTCTCTAAAGAGCAAGGCTGTATTTACCAAAAACTTACTTTTCACTAATAATTTAGAGATTAAATATATGAATATACATTTTCCTTTCGTGATTTACTCTTCACTATGTATTTGTGGAAAAAAATTGCATCGATGATGTAATATAAATAGCAGAAGTTTGAAAAAACATCTGCATAGAAATGCAGTGAACACCTAGTATTAATAGTAACAGATTCCTCAAAGACAATCATACAATTTATCAGTTGGTTTCACTCTCCCTAAGATCTTAAACTGGATATGAACATTTTCTTTGGGTTGGGTTTAAATTAATTTCTCCCTAGTTTTGCATTTTTTCATTTAAATCCCATTTAGGTTTGATGGTTATCGGTAGTGACATTAAAATAGACACAATTGTTTTTTATAAGCAGATGGAAAAGAGAAACAAACTCAGTCCATTCAATTGTAGATTCTAATTCCCTGGACATAATTCACCTTGATATGGTTGGAATAATGTACAGGCCTGAAGACCTAAAAGATGGGCAATTATGTTGTTCCATTACTCCATATGATTATTTCTCAGTATCCGTAACATTCATTACAAATGATGCTTTTACTCTATTCCTCATTCCACAGTCTCCGGGATGGGTTAAGATCTATTCCTTCTATTCACAGAACTGCTATATAAAGACACAGACAGATGAAACGAGCTGCCCAGTGTTATTCATTCTCTGAGCAGCTAGAAATAGTCTGAAGCCTGTGGCAGAAATAAAAAGAGAATTTGTGCTTTTGATGAGCGGGTTTTGCACCGGAACTGGAAGGACAGAGGTTTCTCAAATATGATGAGAAGGAGGGGAAAAGCAGGAGGTAAAAGCTACTTTGTTGATAGGTTAAGTCTCCTATCTAATTTAAAAAATGTTGGCATTTGTTGCAGTGTAGTATTTCTGAAAGATTGTGGTGGAATGGCTGATTTTTTTACAAGAGATGTTTCTAACAGCAGCAGGACAAGGCAGGCTCGAATGCACTAGTGAACTC
Organism: Pardalotus punctatus; assembly: GCA_013400915.1. Classification (NCBI taxonomy): domain Eukaryota; kingdom Metazoa; phylum Chordata; class Aves; order Passeriformes; family Pardalotidae; genus Pardalotus; species Pardalotus punctatus. The sequence continues at coordinate 68,699 of VZTX01006305.1, read as the reverse complement.
AGCATGACAAATAAGCCAATTAAACTCACATCACATATTCCACTTACTCAAAGCATGAGCATACAGGCGTAATAAATCTAATTACAGTGTGATGATGTAACAGACAAAGGCTATTGTTTATACAGGAGGCCAGAGTCTCTCTCTTTCTTCTTTATTTTTTTTCTTTATTTTTTTTTAGATTTCCTCAACTTCATTTAGGCAACTGTCATTTTGCAGCTTTGTTAATAAAACAGAATCTGAGATTGCCGTCTCTTCTCACACACTATATTTCTTTTTGTGGAAGCAAAAATTTAACTGGTATAAAATAATCTTTTAATTTGTAAGCCATCTCATTCATCTTTCTAGTATAATCTCCTATAAACAGGTTAGTCCTTTTAAAGCCAAATGATGGTCTCTCAAATTAAACTTTCAATGATCAAATAAAACTTTCCCACAAAGGACAAAGCCAGCACTGAGGCACAGCACTGCCTGTTAATACTGCAGAGATCATATTTTAATCTGCTTTGTTAGATTTTCCCAGGAATACTAATAAGGGAAAACAAAATGTTAGTACTGTCTCTTGAAGTTCCATTTGGGGAACAAAGTTAAAAATGAGTTAAACCAGTGAAGAAATAAGATTTGGTTCCTTCAGTTTAAGTGGTGGTACTGAGTTTCATCTATTTTCAATTTTTCTATTTCTCTGTTATGAAACAAAATTATTAAACAAGAAACAAAGATAAGTGTAAGTCAGGGTACTGTAGTTCACATATTTTCACAGCTACAGCAACTAGTATGTGAATGGCAAATTGTTTTATAGTCAGACGACTGAATAAAGTATATAAAGGTTTCAAGATTATGTTTAAAATTTTCTTAAAAAAAATCAAATCTCTCCAGTCTCAACTTTCTCACCTGGTCCCATAATATTTATGGAAGGATGTTGATAATGTAAGAATAGATTATTACGTTGTAGTTTTGTTTATTTGGGTTTTTGGTGATTTGTTTGTGGTTTTGCTTGTTTTGTTTTGTTTTTTTTTACTAAGAGACATTAGGAAGTCATCCTGATTTCATGAAAGAATTACTTATCCCAAGTTTGATTTAAAAGACACAAACCTTTTTTTAAAAGAACTATTAGTGGGGTGGATTTTTTGGGACTTTTGTTTTGTTTTTGTTTTGTTTTTTTTTCTTTGAAAAGAAACACTTTGAAAGAATAAACAATTCTCTAGAGTACTTTAACTGGAAAACTAAGAGAATCTAATTACTGCAGCAGAAGGTTCTTAACTAGAAAGACAGCTACATTATAATCAAAGTGCACTGTCAGAACATGTCAATTTAAGAAGTTGTAACAAATGTGTGGAAATGAGGCATTAGGGTTGTACTATTTCATCCTTATTCATTTTGGCTTATCCATTAGAATATTATTTTAGGTAATTAATATTGTACATTTGATATTGAAATATTCCCAAATACAACCCACAACCCCATCAACTTTGACTTTTCAGTTCAATTAGAATGAATGAAAATATCAGTATCTTTAGTTTTAGATATGAAAACTTCTGTGACTAGCTGTGCAGTAGCATTAACAAATAATTAGGTCTCAATCTTAATGAACATGTTTTATCTCCAACTTACACATAATTATGTAAAATCTAAATGACCCATTGATTAGTTTAATTCATTTAAATGAACACTGCACCATCTGCAGATTGCTCCCACCAGAAAGGAGGGAGGTGGCTTTGTGTTTGCACAAATTCTGATTCAGGGCTCTGCTTTGAGTCCAGCAGGATTCTGAGCATTCCCTACTGCATTCCCAAGGAGCCTGGAGAAGAGAGCAATAAAATACACGAAACAAAGAGGGAGTGCCCTGTCTCAGAGGGAAGCTTTGAGGATATTAACTGCCACCACCTTCTTTAATGAGGCGCTGGGTATTGCTCTGGGAGAGCTTTCAGCAGGAATTCTGGAATCAACCTCACCGTTCACAAACAACGCTTTGCTCAATAGAACATCTGCACTTCTTCAGAGCCCAGCACTGCACCCTGATATCACTTAGTCTATGGAGCACATAAGGATGTCTTTATGGGAATAAACACTGTCTGATCTTTCTGTGCCTTCCTCTCCAGAGCTATTTTTCTACATTGTCATCCATCCTCTGATACTTGCTTTCGTATGTCTAAGATTAATGAGGCATTTATATTCAGCTTAGATGCTATGGAAGTTAACACTGTTTCTTCTGTTATGGAACAGAAGAGCTAATTAGTGACCTTCATTTTTTGGGGGGTTTTTTTGTGGGTTTTTTTTTTTTTTAAATTTTTTTTTGCAATTGGAAACACAACAGAGCACACAGAGTCAGCAACAAAAAGAATGTTTAAAATTAATTGATGTATAACAAAACTGTAGCACAATTCTCTGGAGGACGGAGAGGATGGATGGCAAGTTGAGAAAGGAAGCACAGATAGCTAGAATTCTGATTAGAGCTATGAAAATAAATTGACTTTTCATGGGTGAATTTGAAAAATAAATGTAAAAAATTCCATTTGTACATTGTGTGGATCAAGTACTTATTGTTAATCAAAATTAAATATGCAATTTTGCCTTCTAAGCTTGTAATAGGTTTACACCTTGATTAACTTCTGATTTCCTTTCAATATAAGCATAATTTTGAAATAGAATCCCTCAAATATTTCAGTCTAAATTGCTGGGTTTTTTTCCCTTTTAGCCTAAAAGCTTTCCATGTAATTTCATAAATGGCTAGTTTCAAAGTACCTAGAACTAAGCCATAGAAGAGTTAAAACCAACCAACCAACCAACCAACCAACCAACCAACCAACCAATCAACCAATCAACAGAGAGAAAGAGAAAGCAAACGAGATACTGAAGGTAAGAGAGATGGAAAGAAAAAGAAGTGATGAAAGAAAAAGAAGAAAAAGGAGAAATGAGAGGAAAGAAAGGAAATCAGGAAGGAGCAAGGCAAGAAGAAAGGGGAAAAAGAAAAATCTATTCCAACCTCTTTTTCAAAGTTCGCTGCACCTTTATCCTCTGTGCTTGCTAGCATGTGTGAGAACTGCCAAAGCAAGACTTGCAATATCCAAGGCAGCTTCAGCAGCCCTGCTAGAAAATGTGTTTTGTTTTCCTTTATACGGAGAATTGTCTGAGTAAATTTGATGAAGACCTACAGATTTTAAATATAATTATCGTGTGGCTTTCTAAGTTTCTATGAATGTGTCAACAGCATTTCCAAGGACAGCATTCTCATTTTAAAAAAAGTTATATAATATTCTTAGCACATTTAATTTTTTTTTCTTCTTTTGCAATATTTCTTCTAAGGAGTAAAGTGAAAAGCAATTTTATGGTTTAGAAAGTCCCATGTGAAAGAAGTTTTGAATACAAGTTGATCAAAAGTTATACACTACCTATGTTCACAGCAGGAATGAATAATTTCAGAATCAACAAAACAAAGCAAAAATCATCATCTAGTATTACTAATACTGGAGACTAATTGGGTTAGCTGAGATGTCTGTCTTAGGTGTAGCACTGTCTCACCCTGACTCAGCCAGGCTTTTGAAAACCACAGGAATCATGGAGTAAAATCTTCAAGCCACAGGTATCACAGACTGAAAACAGCAAAACTGTTTGGAAAATGACAGAAGTCTTAGAAAACCTCTGCTGGATCTGTTCCTTTCTCACAGTCTCTGGTTTTGCTCTATTTTGTGGGTTGTTGGTTCTTCATTAGTTTGCTCTGGGTGAGACTGTAGGAGAGAAGGACTGAAGGACGGAAGTAGCCAAATTTGGGGGGGAGATCTTTTGCTCAGCCTGCAGATCTGAGCGCATTTGTCACTGGGTGTTACTGCCATCTCAAAGGGTCACTCCAGCAATCTCTTCTGTGGTCATTGAACAACTCTGGGGCCAGTGAGCCATGTGAGGATGAAGTTATTCTGGAGGAAAACATCCCAAAAGCAAAGCTTGAAGGCTCAGCCAGGTGCTAATAAAATACAACGGCACAGGAAGGATGAGCTTAGGCTGCACAGAGCCGGGGTACATGCATCTCACAGTCTGCAGGCTTACGAGGTCTTGCTTTAGGCTTCAACTAATAACTGAGAGCTTCATTCAATGATTTATCACCTCTACATCAATTTCAGTGGGCTTGAATGAAAATTTAAATAGCCTGGTATTACAGGAAGAGAGTCAGATGGCATCATCTAACTGATTTCTGTCTTTTCAATAGGCTCTAGCAGACTTTCTTCATGAAACAACTCATTTCAACATTGTTCCACTAATGGCATTTTTTGTGACAAATTTGCGTAGTACATTTGTTATAACTGAAATAGGCAAAAATCAGTAAATGTGCAGCATTGGTCTACATGTACTTCAAGGGTGAAAAGTTAAAAATCCAGGGCAGAGAGACCAAGTTTCATGTGGGAAGCTTTCCCTGATAGGAAGCCTTTAAAATGAAAATAGGGTGTAATCCTCACAGCAGATGAGAGGTTCAGGCAAGAACCATTTGTAGAAATCTGGGGTTTGTGTCATGTGATCAGACATGACAGATGACTAAAATGACAACTTCTGGTCTGCAGATCAATGAAGTCTCTGAACATTTGTAGCAAAAGGACTTAATCCCAGGAAAAGATCCAACAGAGGATCCAACAAGCATGCATGGCAAGGCCTGCCATTGCCTGTCTCAAATATCTTAAGTATCAGATATGTCAAATATTTCAGACTAATAACCAAACCAAACCAAAACCATCCTCACCATTTTTCTATTCTTTCAAAGTATCCTTTTCCTATTCAATCACATTGTTAAGCACTTTAGTTATTTCTGCCCATGTTGAGGGAAATGCAGGAGATAGATCAGTTAAAACGTCCAGGAACTAATTGAGTTAGTCAATTTTAAATTTGAGTTGAAGCTAGATGCTGACTTCCGTTTTGTATGTCCAAAATGCAATTGCTTCTCCTTGAGTAACAAGGGTAAAACACGCATTTCTGTGCAATTTTTCCAACAGGTTATGCTTTCATGGTTTCAAGCAACAGAGTTAGCTCTAAGAAATTAACAGCTTTCAGATGAAAACTGCCAGTGCTTGGATGACAGGCAATAGCTGAACACCTGGATGGTCCCAGCCTGCTGCACTGCAAAGGGGTTAACTTAAGCCATTGGTGTGCTCAGTACTGATGAGTGACATTTCTTTCTTCCCCAGATATGAAAATTCTCAATCACACTCTTGCAACATGATTAAATTCTAATATTAATGCATTTCATTTCCATGAATATACTTTAAACTAACTTTAATATCCCAGTTCCCTTAATTAACACAGCAAAGTACAATCTCCTCTCTAACTAGGACTGAAAATAATTTTTTACTTAAAGGTCAACCATTCTAAGCAGTCTAAAATCAGTGCAATCAGACTTCACTGTGGATTGGAAAAGGGAGAAAGGGATGGAATTACCGATCCAGATGTGGTGTCATTTGAGAAAGTAAAACTGAATTAATACATTCTAAGAACCCTCATTCTTATTCCCACCTTCAGTCTGACTTTAGATATTAAAAAAAATCTTATACAGGGAAGAAATATCAACAGTATTATTAAAAGAAGATATAGGTTTTCTGAACTACTGCAGCAAAGCCTGTCCTCACCCCACAAATCATGTGCACACGTATTTTCACCAAAAAAAAGATTAAATTTAAACTTTGGGAAACCAGGACCTTATACCTCTGCCACATCCAATCACACACTAAGTTTGACGTCAGACCTGGCAGGTGTCAGAGAAAACCCTGAGCATTTTGTTACTCTTCGGTCAGGGGAAACAGAAGATAATCACATTGGGGTGTGTGGAAACTAAGAAGACATTTATATTCTATACACTTTAATTAAGTTGATAATTTCGGATGTCAGAACAGCCCCATAAAATTGGAAAACTAGATACATAAGAGTGAAAACAGATATATACTTCCATATCTTGACTCTTTGGAACTTTCCTTCCATGTATCCAGTGGACTGTGAGGCTCAGCAAGAAAGTAAAGTAGAAAGTATGAATCCTAGCACAATATTCAGATGAATGCCTTCTCTCTCTCTAGCTATTACAAACAACCCAAACATCTAGTTCAATTATCCCAGCTCGGTTTATTTTTTAAAGACAGAAAAGTAATAGTTTTGTCTACATGTGCTGTAAATGGATTCTGAAGGTACATGGAGAAAGAAACAGAGAATAAAGAAACTGATTGAAAACAGAATTTAAAACCTCATTGTAAGACCAATCTGTTCTGAAGTGCTCACCGGTGACTCTTAGGGAAATTTAACTCTGCAAATAAATGACATGTGTTCTCAGATACTCACTTACATCCTTGATGGCAAATATGAATTCATATTCCCATGATTCCATGCTGAAAGACTCACAAAGGTATAAAGAAAAACTTTCCACTCTTTAAGTGTTTAAAATGCTTTTCTGAGTAGTGAAGAGTGACTAACTCTCACGACTCCCTCTCAGGCATGGTTCTCTCTCCCAGGAGAATCAATACCCTGATGAGTTTGTAACGTGAGCTGCTTGCACAGAGAAGCAAAAAGAACTTGGCTTACTTGGGCACCTCACACCATCCGACACTACCTTGCCTCTTCAAGGGCTCCACCAGTCCCAACTAACAAAATAATTAGATTCACAAACTATGAAAAGTATTTTTTAAAAAATGACATTTAAAAATAAATCCACAATACTTTTGCAAGTGTTTTAGACTTAGATGTTAAAAAATCTTAATTTTTGTTATGTGAGGAGAATTAGCAATCTTTCCTTGTAGTCTAAAATTATGAATATTAATGACAAATAAGACAAAGTCACATTTCCCCAAAACACAGGACCTGGTATTCTGGGGAAAAGAAGTGTTATTTAGCACATTCTTTGAATTTAAAATTGGAGGAAATATATATTTGTCCATGTGTTTAGTCTGGAAAAAGTAATGTGAGATGACAGAGTAAAATTCCTTATTCAATGCAGTTCATTAAATTAATGCTGCAGCATTTTTAGAATTATCAACTTGTATAGATTAGTGTTTTTGTCTAGTCCATTCTTTCAGAAAAACTAGACTCTATATTGCTTTTAATTGTTTTGCTGCTGATTATATACCATTCCCCATTCTAAAATTAGTCTTTTATATGTTTAGAACCTGAAACAGGATTCAAAATAACTTGTGGCTTAACAGAAGAGTCCAGCATGTGAAATTTGAAAATGGATGAAGTGTTATTACTACTCAATGTTCCATTTTTACTGGATAACCATTTTTTGCCCAGATGAAGTTAGGGTAATCTTCTAACCCCCATAACCAGAAGAATACCAACTTCAGAGAGCAGCTAGAATAGAAACATTGCTTCAGGAGATGCTACGCAGGCATGAGCCAGATTCCAAATTAATATTCTCTGGTGTAAATTTCAAATAGCCCCATTGACTTATTCTAGCTCCACTGGAGTTTCCTGCTGGAGTGAAACCAGGTTGAGGTCAGAATCTGGCAGTTCATTATTGAATGCAGTCAATGTCACATGCTGACTGCTTTCTAAAAGTAATCCTACTGTAATATGGTCAGCTGTGTCTAGTACTAAATACACACTGTCTGTCTACTGTAAGCTTTGTGATGGAGTTGCTTTGTAACTTCATGCTTAAAATTTGAAGTGAGGCTTAAAGGTGCTTTTGAACATTTGCCACGCAGAATAATAATCCCAAATATGCATTTTAATTGTCATTATGCTCTCCACTCCCAAAACAATTATGAAATATGTTGCCAAACCTTTTTATGTGGTTTCCCTACTTTTCTACTGTGAAGCAGCTCCCCACCTCTACCTGCCTACCACTAGAACAAGATCAGATTACAGCAACAGCTCAGGCTGGTTCCAAAACATCTGTTTGCTATCATGATTTACAAACTGACCTAAGTGTAAAGCAATGTGCTTTAAAGAATGTCTTAAGATCAATTAATGCAAAAGGACTACAAGGATTGTTCTGCTGTTCAGGGTTTACCAGCTGCTCTATTTTGCCCTGTGCCAAACCCCCACAGGAGTCTTCTTTAAAACTGGCAACTGATGGAAAGAAGAACCAGAAAGGAAGGAAGCATGAACAGATTTTCACCTGATATTTCTATGCTATATCATATATTCCCTTTGTGCTGCAAAAGTGCTACTGAGAGTGATCTCCAGGCCAGGACTAGCCAGCTCATCTGGGAAACAAAGTCAGAGCGAGCGTTACCATACTGCAAGAGCTTGGGCCATTGTTAAATGCTCCATTTTTCAGTCATAACTGAAATGAGTGCTAAACACTGTCTCTGCACTGTTAGAAGTCAATAATCTTTTATTGAAGAAACACCCAATATAAACAATGTCTGCTTTCCCCCTGGAGCTCTCCACAGAATGATACCACACACAGCACCCAGGGAGAGAACAATTCATAGTGTTTGTTTCCTATTTCATCTGATTCACTGCTGTTAAGTGGAGCTGCACATCCCCTTTCATTGCTTCTTGTGATACAAAGAGTTAAAGTCAAGCAAACACCTGATTGTGCCTTATTCTTATATATTGTCTGTATGTGATAGAAACTTATTTAGAGAAAATAATTCCTACACAGACATCCTAATCCACTTATTCCATTCTCCAGTATGTTTTATCAGTCTTCACTGTTTCCATTCCAAGTATGTTTTCCACAGAAAAGACAAATAAAACCCCACAAGCCAGAATGGACTGCTGGAGAGGGAGTGCGAACGGCGCTGTAGGACACAAGTCTCAAATTTGACAGAAAGACACTACCAGCCTTTGGGGAGAGATATACAGGACTTCTTCCAGCACTGAAACATTCTGATAGTCATCCTAAAATACTAATTAAGCAAGATCTATGATAGTCATAAAGGGATGTTCAAAGTAGCCAGTTTTTCAGTACTGCAGTATCATTTTCCTAAGAAGAACAGATGGATTTCTAAAACCAGTATGATGGCTCTTTCTGCCCAGATTCTGGACAGATCATATCCTTTTGGCGTGGTTCCTACCCCCAAAGCTTGACAGAGAAAGACAAAAGGAGAATAATGGACGCTGACTAAACAAGAAATCTCCAATTGATCTGTAATTATCTGCAAGTTCTTTAATATTCTATAGATGAACTGTTCAGTAAATATACTTTCATGTGCATATACATAAATAGGTATAAAGCCTCTGAGAAGCTGCAGACCCGTTAAATGTGAAATTTTGATTCCACACATCATACAAAGTTTGACATTTTCCACTGAATCGTTGCATGAAAGGTAACATTTCCATACATATTCATTAATTTGGAAGCATTTGAAGTATATCTATTTAGAAATTGTGATTTCAATACAAATACTTTAACAGATTGTATTTTATGTATATATCTTTTTATGACATAAGGAACTACATTCAAATGTGGAAAAACTCCGCTCTGGGTAATTTGCATCCTTATGTCCCATTATAGATTTTCCTATTTGGAGTTCCATCTGGTCTTCAATATCCTTCCGAGTTTATTACTTTAATGAGATCATCTTGGGTTTACATACCTATAATTTTATTACTATTTGGAATTAGTGCTGCCTGCTTACCTATCCATAGACACTTTAGTCTTACCTTTGAAGCATAACAATGAGCAGTACTTGGGTAATGCTGATACAGAATGAACAAAAGGACTGTAAGTGAAATAATCTTGTTTTGAAGAACCAGTAATTAGGAAAACAGACTTCATACCAACCTTTTTCTTAACCATTCATACCCTGTTCTGGAAAAGTAATCACACTGTACTTTAGAGTTTACAACTAAAAATTGCCATTTCTGTTTAATGGACCTCCAATTTCATTTTTGCCACTGGCTTGCAGTGTAACCTTGAGCAAGCTAATGTGCTAGGGAAACTGTCAGAATGTCAGACATGTCAACAGAATACTTTGAAAACTTCAGCATTATATCGCTACTCTGCATAAATAATTTTAGGAAGAATTTAGTGCTTCTGCTTTGCCAAGTTCATAGCAATTTGGGATAAAAACACCGGCAAGGCATACAATCAAGACAGACAATATCTATCTCCATTTACGGTTGCATATGTAAAACAAGAGAAATGGCTGAAAAAGTTACCAAACCCAGACCACTCTTTTTGGAAGACAGGTCCTATTTTCACTTTCATAATTCTACCAGCTTCATTTCAAACTAAGATTTTACCCAGATACATCTCTCAGAAAAACTGCTCTAGCACCTTTGAGTAATAATGTACATCTTCCAAATTTCAGCCAACATCTGTTCGTGGCCAATTTATTCCCATTTACCTTGTGCCAAGATTGCACTTTCAGTAAAGTACCTTTTACCACCTTTGTGTTTGCACCTTGGAACAAAGTGATCATTTATCAGCACACGTTTTTTTCTTTGTATCAAGCTCTCTCTTCTTCCTGTCATTAAACAGTCCCTCAATACGAGTGGTAGAACAATATCCTTTTCTGTTCTTAACAGAATTCCAATTTGTCTTCTCAAATATTCATTGCCACAACTATGCATAAAATTCCAGACATGGTCACATCAGTTTAATTAATCTGTGCTGTTTAATCCATGCTTTTTTATGTCCATCAATATTTCATGTTAATGAGTCTCCAAATTATAGCAGAAATATTTAGTGCAAAACTATGCAATTTTTTAATCAAATATTCTTAGGTTTCATCTCACTTGTACTCTTCTATGATATTCCATTCATCCTTTGTTCTGAAAATTCATCTATATTCTGTATTTTACAGTAACACCACTGAAGAAATCATTACATACAATTTGTTCTAATAATGATCCTTGTTAGTTCTATTTATAAAATCCCTTTCAGACCAATAGTGTCCTTTTATCAAAGTCTGCTATTGTTAGCCAGATTCCTTTATGGTCCACTACACCATAATTCTTTTAGTAATCCTAATTTTCTAAGGTTTACTAATAATTTCCTATGTGAAACCATATTAAATGCTTTTCTGAGATCCCGACAGATTAAATATAACTTTTTTTGTAGTAAGTTATTTGCTTTTGTTTTTCAGAAATATCAGTTAGCTTAAAAAAAGACAACCTTAGCATGATCAACCTGAGTAAACCCATGATGAATTTCTCATTTAACCACTATATTCCTAATTATTCTTTCTTTTCAAAATTTGTTCATCGTTTTTACATGCACTCTTGGTCAGCCTCCTCTGCATTCCAGATCTTGTCTACATTAAAATTCTTAGCTCTTTATTCCAGTTGACTTCACTAATTAGTTTTCTTAATCTCTCAGTCTTCCCTTTTCAAAATTATAATGTTTAACTACAGACCTATTTTGTTTATTCTTCCATTCAATTTAAACTGAATAAACTTACAAACATTCAGTCTGTCTTCTATAGGAAATTTTGTAATATTTTGCTTAAAGTAAGTTCAAAGACAATAACTTATTTTTGGGTTGTTGGCTATTTGGTGACAAAAGGTGTATAACTGGAGTTTATTGCTGTTAGTAAGGACATGCTAGAGTTGGACTTTTACAATATTCCATTGTGACCAACATTGCTACAGTTTTCACCCCTGCATTGCATGGCAGAACTTTTGCTCTGTGTCCCTGTCCCTATCTGACTGTGCTCGTTTTGTTTCCTAAAAAAAAGTAGGAATTTTCGCTCCAAATATATGTACATTTTGGAGCAACTGCCATAAGTATAATAATATTCTGATGTGTGTGGGCATTTCTAAACAATACAAATATAGCAGGGAATAGGCATCTCCTGAAATAGGAATCTTTTTTAAAGATGTTATAAAGAAATCAATATAAAATTAACAGTACAGACTGACTACAAAGTATTATGAGCTTCATATGAAAATAGAATTTTTCTCTCTTTTCTCAAAAAAAGATTTCTTATTAAACTCTCATTGAAGTCAGTGAAGGTTGCCGTTTGATAGGATAATTTATCCTTGCTGATAGTTTCATTGCAACTGAACAAGTAAGCATGTGACACTTGGACTTGGATCTTATTTTTACTGATAGTGTAGTGTCATTTCACTAGATTATTCTCATGCAAAATGCATTAAAATGTGGACTGTTACAACTGGACGTACTAAATTACTGTTTTGAATCATAGTCTAATTCAAATAATTTTGCTTTCAGTGAGTATATTTCTGAACAAACAGAGAGTAACTGCAAATAAGCTACTTTTGTTCTGCTCAGAAATTCTGTGCTCTAAATTGTCATCTGTCACTGCATCCCCTAGGACACCACCTGAAAGGCAACCATCTAGCCAGCATAACTGTTTTCAATAAAAAGCTATCCTGACTCTCTGCTGATGTTCCTCAAGGACACTTTAGAAGCTGTTTCTTAACAAAGAAAGACTTTCCTGAATTGGGTAGGACTTATTATAGAGCATAGTGAAAAACAAACATGAGATTGTGCTGCTGAACCTTACAATTAAACAGAATGTTAAAACTTCATGGAATCTTTGTCAGCTAAATCAGCTGAGAAAGGAGTTCATGGAAGAGAGAAAGATGCTTGTGCGTCTTTTCCTTCCAGACGGGCTTCTCTGAGGTCTGCCCAGGAAGAATTGAAGATTCAGGCTTTCTCCTGGGGCTTTCTGATGGGGGGTGAAGTGCCCTCCGTGCTGAGACCCCCAAGGACCTGTCCTCCCGCCCACCACTCCAAAACCAAGGAGAATACTCTATTTCAAAACCTACTTGGAAATTCTAGGGCTTTACTGATCCAATATACAGACAAATGAAGAAGAACCTGCAAGGAAGGGAAGGGTCCTGGAAAATAACGTGCCTGACAACATTCACTCTATTCCTTATGAATTTTCCAGGAAGAAATGGCACTCCCATGTAAGTCTTTCACTCCCAGTCCTCAGCCCCATACAAATACCAGCAGAGAGAGAACTTCCTGTTCCCATCTTTCCTACTTTAAAAAAAAAAAAAAAGCCTTGCAGGCTCCAGTGGTGCCTCTTACTGTATTTAGTACTTAAGCTTTTCCAGAGAAACTTCGGTTTCCCAGTTCACCATGCAGTGGTTTAATTATTAAATCTAAATAAGCTGAGTACAGAATCTGAATTTTAAAGATGATAACAAAACGTGAGCAATGGCAGATTTTCAGGAATATTTTTTGAAGCAGCTAAGGTTTATTTTGGGGCCTGTCATACAGCAAATATATTCAGAATGTCTTCCATTGTTTCAGACAGCACAAATGCAGGGGGATAAAAATGAATCTATGGGTTCCCATCATTCAGCTTTGCAATGTGAATTGCAAATAGTATATTATTTGTTACCAGTCACAGGACCAATTAATTGTGTGAACTTGGCAAGGATCAAAGTTTCTAAAGTAGGTATAATACCTACTTTGAATAGATTTTAGAAATCCTTAGTGGGTAACATTCAGAAGACAAATTCAAAACCAGCTGAAATGTACTGCATTAGGATCAGTGATTTAATTGTGTTACAAAGTTGATAGGAAACACTTAGCGTTAACTATTAAAATATCTTTGAAAAGTATCTTGCTATTGTTAAAAACAAAAACATAGAATAAAAATTCAATATACATTACAATAAGGAAAAAATTCATTTTAGATAGACATATTGGCACCTGGAAGTGCCCGTATGTTGTTTTTTTTTCAGAAGAAGCCCTCTTCTCAGTACAGCTTTGTCTTGGGGAAATTGTTTGCAATATTGATAAAAGCAAATCTTGGCAAAGAGCTGAATGCTAAAGCAGGAGGAAAACCCTACGAAAAATAGCAACAGAGGTAACAGAGTAGTGGACAGCAGAAGCATGCAGTATGAAAGATGGTATGGATGAGATAAACTTTCACATATCTACCATAATGCTGTATTTTATTTAAGACAATTAAATTATTGAAAGTGAAAATCAGTGTTGATAAAGTATCTAGATATAGAACAAACACCTCATAAAAATTTCTGAGAATTTACTGAATGCATGAAGCATAAAGGTCTGAGATACCACTTACACCAAGTAAAATATACAACTTGTACTACTTGGCATATTATAATCTTCATACTAGTATTGAATGATACTCATCTTCAGTGTATTCCTTTTTACTTTGCAAATGTCACCAAGGACATGAGATTATTCTCAAGAGGAAAGTCTGTACTGATAAGGAATTGATTAGCAGTATGACAATTTCATAATTGCTAGGACATTTATCTAGGCAATCAAAACAGATGAGCAAACAATATGCCTCCCCAAATAGAGTTATTTTATTGTTCAATAAAAAAGTTTTCAATTATTACAGCAACTTTGGATAGTCTGTTTTTTGTTGGTTTTGTGCTTGGTTTTTTCCCCCTGCAAAATTAGGAATAAATGGTGACTTGAAAAGAAATTATTTAGGTAAACTCTTATTTAGGTAAATTAATTAAAGTCTTTCTTTTAGTGACTCATGTTTCTCAATAGAAGAAAAATAAGTCAGGAACTGAAACCTGTTGCTAAGATTATTTTTTTATATCAGGAAAAGAAATATTTGCTATAAAGAAAGCCCAGAAATGTGCTCTAGGTACATTACTGTTATATTTCATTCTTAATAATAACCTCTTCTACATTTCTCTCCTCCCCATCCCCCCAACCAAAGCACAACCAAAAAGAATTCAGTGTTTCGGCTGTTTAAAGAACACATCATTCCCTGCAAGACAACTATGTAAGAGTAAGAGCCTCAGGGCAGATTTTGATCTTACTAACACCAGTATAAATGAAGTGTCACTTTCTTGACTTCAGCAGATTTACAGTTAACTGCGAACAGAATAAGTCCTAAAAAATTCTGTTTTGGACTGGGATGAGCAGGTGCCACAGTACACCCTGCAGACAATGTCTGAGCACCAGCACAGGTGGCCTGGGGGAGGCTGTGGAGTCCTTGGAGAAAGTCGAAGGCATCTGGCCATGGTCCTGGGCAACCTGGCTGGCCCTGCTCGAGCAGGGCGGTTGGATCACGAGATGTCCAGAGGTCCCTTCCAAACTGATTCTGTAAGGTCTCCTCATGGATTTGCTGCTCAGTCAGTGTGATCCCGTCATTACAGACAGATCTAAAGCGATTTCACTACTCAGCCCGAATGGAAGGGAAAGAAAGGGAAAGAAAGCCTCATGTTGGTTTCCCCTCACCAGGAAAGGAAAGAGTGCACTGGAATCACACTGGGGTGTGATACCCAATCCAGAGGGATGGAAGAACTAATGATATTGAAAGAGTGAATGTGGACTAAGAGAGAAAGGGGTGTCTACATCTGGGGTAGACAGTGGGAATGCAAGATAGTAATCCAGATCAAATAGGATTTTTATACTCTGCCTCTCAGTTGAACAACTTGTTCATTTATTTTCTCTCAGGCAGCACAGACATGTACTGATCCATGCTAATTCCTCATAAAGAGCTAATATTTCCTAAAAGTTGCACCTTGAAATGAAGAACAGCTCTTAATGACAGTCTCTGTTAACCAGTAGTGCAGTACACACTGCTGTACTGAACCAACTGAAGTAAAGGGAAGGCTTTAGAGGTCAGTCATTTCCTTAACACCTGCTTGCCCTTGCTTACATCCTGCCATTTAGCAGTCCTCTTCTAACGTGCAACTCAAACGTGGCCCTGCTCACAGTTGTCCTTGTTAGCATGAGGATGAAATGTCCAGCTGATCTGGGGAGAGAATGGCAAAATCGAGGGATCTGAACTGCAGGATTTTAGGTGGCTATGGTCTTTTCATATGTGGGCAAAGCAAGATAATGCTGATAAATGTAAATCTAAATCCCAGAGAAAAAGACACATGCCAGAAAAGGTTTTTAAAATGCTGTCTCCCATAATGAAAGTATGGAAAAAGGAGCTACATGTAAACATTAAATTTCCCAAGACATATCTCACCCTGCCCCAGCTCCCCTTCCCTTGGTCCAATTCAAATAGCTGTGCAGAGGAAAGAAGGAAAAAAAGAAGGGAGAGAATTAATCAAAGAAACTCAGAAAAGTGAGGACATTCCCATCAGCTTCTGCTTTTATCCCTGGAGACACCTTCTCAACCATTCAACCATCCAAGATTAAAAGAGTTTTCTTTAATGCTTTGCTATTAGAATCAGCTTTTCTATCATAATTTGGGTTTTTCGCTTGTTTGTTTTCTCAGCACGCAGCCACAGCAAGGTTTATGCTTAGTTTACAATTGACCTGCCCTCTCTGAACATGCCCAGACAACAGGAAGCTGGTTTCTTTGGAAACAGGAGCTACGTGAAATCCTTTAGTACTTGCATTCATTTCAAGCTGTTCACACATATGTAACAATAAGGCACCAGACCTTCAGCACGTGATTCAGCTTCTCCAGGCAAGGTAATTAAGGGGAACACCACCAGCGACACCCCAGGCTGGTAAAATAAATTGGTGCAATTTGAATAAGAACAAAAGAAAAATCCCATCATTTAAACCACTTTTTCTATGTATAAAAGTTCTTAGTGGTTATAACAGTACAGAAAGCAGCAGAAACAATCTTGGTGACATTTGTACTGCGCAATGTGGAGATGTTACATCATCTTCCTGATGATATGGAGGCAGTGTGGCCACATATACTGAAAGATGATTTATGGAGAACAACACATCAGTAAACACAATAATAAAACTAGTTTAAAAATATTCAAGCCAAACTGAAGACTTCCTAATTTCCCATTAATTCTGTTTTTGACTTTTAAAGACTGCAACTGGACACTGACAGTCTGTCTCGGATACAGCTGAGACAGGGGAAGGTGACATCAATACTTTCAGTCCACTTTGTGCTCTGAGAGCAATCAGTAGTCCCAAAATAGTAAAGTCAGAAGAAACACATACCAGTTTCTCATGCACTGCCATTCACAGGATGGTATTAACATAAATCTCAGCTTAAGGTGCTTTAGGACAAAGTACAGGACTGTGAATAGCAGCGACTGAGGAATCAGCACAAGAATTTTGCTCCTGCTTCAATTACTGCTGGAACTATAACCTTTAAAACAAAGTTGTGGGCAGAAAGCAAAGATAGAAACATCTTATTTTATGTCTGCTATATTTAAAAACCCCCCAACTCTCAGAGCTCAGTTTTCTTGCTTCCTCAGAATTTTTCATCAGATAGCAAGTTTCCTGACTTTGCTGACATTTCCCACAAAATTCCACAACATTTGGATGTGCATAAATCAAATTGTTCCTGAATTGTCTTTGATCAAGAATGTGCAGAGATCTTCATGGTGCCTTCACACTTACATCAGAACAGCAGGGCTGTGCATGGCAGATAAAAAAGAGGTACTGAAAACATGCTTCCCCATGTTTTCCCATTCAGGGATTCCATGAGGGAAGGAAAGTTAGAGATTTTGAATACACCTGGCAGAAATAATCATATTTCAATCAGTGAAGACAAAACCAAATCCTTTAGTTTAGAGATATTTTAACTATGATGAAAGAAGTGGATTTTATGAGGAAGCAGTATGTATTTAGGTATTGAGATACAAGGGTGGAGAGGGATGACAACTAAGGAGGAAAGGAAAACCATCAGAAGTTATGTCCACACCTGATACAGACAGACATTATTCACACACTCACACACATTCATGCAGATGTTTATACAAAAAATGGTATACAAGCATGGCTCCAAATTTGCAGGTAAATACTGCTTAAAAAGAAGGAACTTTTTTTCTAGCAATACTGCCTGGGTTTCTATTTTAGGGTAGGATTCTGTTACAATAGACAAAAACTTCAGAAAAATAGGACCTGGTCAAGGGACACTGACATAAGAATGCCTGGCAAGAGGAAACAACCACTCATCTCAGTGAGAAGAGATAACAGAATCAACTCAATTCAGCTTTGTTTGCCAGCTCCTCTAAGCATATTATCATTTCTTGATAAACCAGTGTGAAATCTGCTATAGACCTAAAAGTGTGTATATCTGTGCTTAATTGTTAAAAGAATATGCATCAGTCTAATCGAAATATATTCAAAAGCTTCTTGTGTTTTGGAGGTAAAAGTAAAGCAGTTACCTTACTGAAGTAGAAAAGATTAGAACTAGGATAACAGTTGGCAAGACTACTAGTTTAGAGTGATATTTTCTTGAGCCATGGCCAGATTATAGACTGTTTTAGCATTGCCAGTAGATTGCCAACACTGAGGGAGGTGTTGACAATCACAGCTGATTGGAGTCTCAGTTACTTTTCACCATTTTTTCACTGTCTAAGGAAGCCATGCAATCACTGACAGTTTCTCCACTGCTTGCAGGGCATATGTTTGCAAAATGTCTTAATATAATCCAAGCACAGGTACAAATCTGAAATGAGGCAGTGGCTTGGGGACTCAAAAGAGCCAGTGACAACTGGGCAAGAAAGTCAGGTTGATTTCCCAGGTACGCCCATGGAAAAAACGCACTGGTCTGCAAAACTAGCTCTGACATGAGCTACTGTGGTGTAGCTACCACAGATAACAGCGACGACAGAGCAGACAGTTCTGCCACTCTGGCTGCTGGAGACAGAGTTTATTTGTCAGTGCAAAAATCCTTTCTTACCAGGACAAAAGGCAGAGCATTAAATCCTACAGAAAAATCTCTTTGCCTGAATTCCTCCACTATAAAAAACTGAAAATCTTGCTACCTCAAAGGATCTTTACAAAGAAGGAGGAAAGATTTGGAGGTGTCTAAAATCAGTCATGGTATATACTTGAGAAAGAGAGAAAAACCTCAGTAATTAAAGGTGCCTTTTCTTGATTTGGTGACAGAAGTTACATTTTGGTTACATTTGTAACTCCAGGACGGAGGCAGCAGTTTTATACCAAAATATACCTATAGTCTGAGGCTTTATGTTGCCAGTGTGAGTAGATCTAGGGAGGTTCTCTCAGGCAGCCACAGGGAAAGGATCCTGACAGCATTTTTCTCCTAGATCTCCCCTAACGCAAAGACTTCAGAGTTTCTTCAAGAGAAGACGGCCTTCAGGCAGACCAACTCTTCCCAAAAGAGAAATTGCTTAGGTCCTCAAATCCAGTTGCCCCCTGATGGAGCTCACCATGCCAAATAACCCTGAACATGAAGTGATCAAGCCTTCAGATGGAAGCTTGCAAGTTCTTGAAGTTCTTGACTTATTGGAAGCTCATTTCAGATCCTCATTCTTTGAATAATTAAAACCCCCTTCTAATCCTTTTAATCGTCCGACTAAATTTCATTCTTCGTGTCAGTAGCAACTCCTGATCGGTGCTTAGATGAGCCAAGAATTCAAGGAGCATGATGCCTTCCAACACCATCACCTGGAAAAGTCTTGATGAGAGCAAAGCTGAAGGATTTCCTTTGCTTTAAGGACATGCTAATTAGTGGGCAATAACTGATGCCATAGGTGTTTACAAAATAGTACCATATACACTTAACTCCCTGGTTCATTCTCTGCTACTTTTAATACCTGCCTTCCCTAATTCACTCAGTCTTCTTCTTTACAGCCTGTTAATTTATAAGCACAATTTTATTAATATACTCCTGTCAATAAATTGGAAGGCTGACTGGTCTTCAAACAATAATTACATGACATTAATAATAATATGAATCCTATTTTTTTTTCTTCTTTTTTTCAGATGGCACCATAGTTTACCATCATGGTCCTGAAAGTTCTAAGGATTATTCTTTGCACACCCTTCATTAATGAACTCTTATTTTTGAGGATTTAGGAACTAAATCCAGGAAGACAGGAAGAGTCAAAGCCTGAGAGGAGTGAGGGACATATGGCAAACGTGATCAGATCTTGAGTTATGGGAACTGCAACATATAGAAGATAATCCTTATTTTTTTAGACAATGATTAGATTGCAGTGGGAACAGAATGATCTTAATTGACTTACAACTACAAAGAAATGTAATCTTTAAATTTTAAGCCTCTGGGTGAATTTATCTGCAGTAAATCAAACAAAAAATCACTAATGATGAAGAAGAAATAATTAGTTTTTAATAACACATTCAGCAGTTAAATAGGGTGTAATGGCAACACCTTGTATGCAAAAGTCTGTATCAGCACAGAGATTCAGCTCATACAAGATGTTTTATGAATAGAGCTTAAAAAAGGTCATTACTAAATCACAAAGTTCTGAAGAAGGCAGAACATTTAATTTTTTCATTATTGCTTGTATTTCTGAAGTAAAAATGTTCATGCATGTACATGTGCATGCAGAGAGATATGGAACTGGATTATTTAATTTCTCTAAAAGTATCATCCTTGAATTTATTCTCTAAAAGAAAAATCAAGTTGTTGTTTTGTGTTTTCTTTTTACCCTATAGTAAACTGATCCCTTTCTAATTTATCTTGTACCTATAATATCCTTCTGAAAGTACATGGAGTATATTCTTCTATGTTATATGATAAATTTTAGAGAGTACATGAAGTCTTTGGAATTCTTTAGTGGAATGGGCATAATTAAAAATGTGTCCTTGAAACATGATCAGGAGGTAGAAATAGATAATTTTAAAAAGTAATCAAAGATGCTATATCTTTGTATGACATTGCTTCTCATAAAAATTAAGACTGAATTATTTCTGCAGTAGAAACCATGCCTGATGTTTCCAGTACTATTTGTGCTCAGTTTACTGAATTTGTGAGATTATAATAAGCCACAAGAGAGACATTTCTACTGGACACCCCAAGAACTCCACAGGCAAAACAAAACAACTACAAATCAAGACATTTTGAAAGTGAAAATGAAAACCAGGGTGAGATTTGCTGTGTTTTCATTTTCATGATACAAATTTGATGAGAAGTTTGCCTTTGTTCTGAGAAATGCAGCTGTGCTTTGAAACAGAAGTCTGCCACTGATTCCTGCAGTGCCCATGACTGGCAAAATGTCAGAGGCTCTCATGCATTCTCCCATGGTTGATCCTGATGCAAATGCTTAATTCTGCAGCCCTTGAATGCCTCAAAACTGCAATGGAATGTGTCGAGTCAAGCTCATGGATGGATCCTTGTGGGATTGCATACTTTTGCGCTATTGATATTTCATCTGAAACATGGGAGATGCTAATTGCCAGCTTTGCAGTGTTCCCAGGGTGGCCATATTAATATTAGTTTGCATATTTGAACTTGCAATGTAGCTATGGCAAAAAACCTTACAGCAAACAACCCCACCAAGGAATTAAAATTCCAGTCCTGTGCAGCAAACATTGTCCAGCAGCTCTATAAATTTTAGTCTAGGTAACAAAAAATCCTCTACTTATTAAATCTCAGCAAAACACTAAGCCATTACTTATCTGTTCTTTCCTTTACTCTTCCCCTTATTTGACAGTATATATCAGAACTCCCTGCAAAACTTAAAAGCAAATGATTTATCTTAATCAAGAGAAATACAATAAAGCAGCCCTCCATTGGCAGAAATATAAGTACAAGTTATTTAGATTTTTAAAACTGCCTTAAAACTATCAGCAATTATAAAACCAGACATTTTAGATTCAGAATAAATTAAAATATAGTGTAAATATGGCAAAATGTAGAACAGATTTAAATTATTTTCATTATTAATAATTTCTTTTTTTTATTAATCTACTTCAGCTGGCTTTTGCTCAGAAGCCTTCATAAGCACCTCGTTGGCAATTTCAGCACAAGTCTCATGAACCCTCCAGTCAAGGCTTGAGCAGGTCACTGGCAGTCATTCACTTCACCTGTAAAGTGTGAGGCATGTACAGCAAACCCACACAAAGCTCGGACGGTATCAGGAGGTCAGAAAGCTAAATACACATCTTCCAGGCAGGTTTCCAGTGGGGAACCTGTATTTCCTGCAGTTCTCCCCCAAACCTCGCAGCATTGACGCTGCTGCACTGCGCTGCCTCCCTGAAATGAATGAACTCTGTTCCTGGTAATTATGCAGCCCTTCAATCCACTCACTCCTAACTTTCCACTGTGCTATATGTGACACAAAATGTTTAATCAGTTTCATTTATCATGACTGGAACAGCCTGACTCATTCCCCATTTATAATTAGAAAGGATTTCATCTAATAAATGTTGAGCGCTCTCTGCTACCAAAGTCAGTGAATGAAGAGTTTGCTCACCACCACACACAGCTGAGGGTACATAAACCTATTTTATATGGAATTAGAAGATTCCCAGATTTCTTCATAAAATTTTCAAAATTTGAGGCAGTAAAATGTTACTTAGGTTTTGTGTAAAAGGCCCCATCCCAGAAATATGGAGGTAGCACATAACTCATTCACCTTTTTGCCTTGGTCCGTCTGTACATAAAATGGTGGCAGTGAGGGCTTTCTTACTTTGTTAAGTGCTTCCAGGGAAGACTGATTACTCATTCTATATCTATGGAATATTTAATAACAATTTACTTCCTAAGCAGCTAATATCTTGAACTTGTAAGAACAAAACAGTAATAATAAATTTAATGGCAACTTACAAAGAACAAACTAAAAATACCCAAGCAGTGGTCCAAAGATCAAAATGAAACAATGAGAGATTTAAATGTTTGAAGGTATTGACGTGGACACATAGAAACCTGCCTTTCTTTATGTCTGCAGTCTAAAGCCACTCTGTATTTTTTTGTACTTTTTATGGTACTGTGTTTCCCCCATATAATAACACAGAGCAGTGCTGATTGCTTTAACCCAAATGAGAAAAGGTAGATCACAAACCATTGCCAATTAATTTAAACACTACATGGTCAGTCTTGAAAAAAACCATGCCGTGATTACCTAAAATCGAGAATCCTCATCAGTTCCTATTGTAAAATAAGAGAAAGAGAAATAGAGCGGCAAAAAAAAAAAAAAAAGCATAAAAGAATAATGCAAGGAACAATGGGTGAATAATAATGAATGGAATGTCCCCACTGTTGTATTCTCTCTGCCTGAAGGCCTTTACTGAGGAAGGAAAGAACTTGAAATGAGTGTGCTAAATTTTGAAGCTGTGTAAATTGGAATTTGACAGCTTAAGCTGGCTAAACGAGCTGAACTTCTATGCTGGTAGGTATTTAACATATATGGGGCCATAACTTTAGCAATGAATCTTATAAAACAGGAAACACTCTGAAAGAATTCATATAATAAAGAGACAAATTTATAGAATATGAATACCTAGGAAGACAGTAAAAATGAAGTACATATGCTAGGAGGGAAAATTCTTCCTGCTAAGACATTAATTTCTCAGATACTTTTAAGGAGTTTAGGCACTTCCTAGAATATGATTGCTTTACTAAATACCAATTAATTATTTAACCTTGGTATTTTATCTAACTTAATGCATCAGTTAAATGCTGAAAGCCAGGTAGGGTGAATATAGGCCACATTACTCCATTTGTAGATTTCAAACCATGTTAAGTTAAAAAAACCAAAAAACCACCTTATTATTAAAAGATCAGTTACTTTTGTAGAATCATAGAGTATTTTGGGTCAGAAGGAAGGTTTAAAGTTCATCTAGTCCTCTTCACAATAAGCAGGGACATCTTAAATTAGATCAGGTTGCTCAGAGTCCTGTCCAACTTGGCCTTGAATGTTTCCAGGATGGGACACCTCCCAGGGCAAACTGAGCCACTGTTTCACCACCCTCCTTGTAAAACAATTCCTCCTTTTCTCAAGTCTAAATCTACCTTCTTTTAGTTTAAAATCATTAACCCTTGTCCTATCACAACAGGCTCTACTAAAAGGTCTATCCCATCCTTCTAGTAAGCCTCCTTGTTGTGGTTTAACTCCAGCTGTCAACTAAGTACACAGCTATTCATTCACTGTCCCCAGCTCCCCACAGTGGGACAGGGATGAGAATCAGAAAAAGCTAAAACCCATGGGCTGAGACAAGTGCAGTTTAATAACTGAAATAAAATAAAATATAATAATAAAAGTGTCAATAATAATAGTAATGAAAAGGGAGATAACAAAAAGAGAGAGAGGAATAAATCCAAGAAAAACAAGTGACACACAGATGTGACTGTCCCCTTCCAGCCAACAGCACAGTTTATATACTGGGCATGGTATGGTATGGTACAGTGTAGTTTTGTGGTATAGAATATCCCTTTGGCCAGCTGGGGTCAGCTGACCTGGCCACGCTCCCTCCGGGCTCGTGCACCTGCTCACCAGCACAGCCTGGGAAACTGAAAAGTCCTTGACTTAGAACAACCAGTACTGAGCAACTACTAAACCACCAGTGCGCTATCAAATTTATTCTCACACTAAATGCAAAACACAGCACTGCGACAGCTACTAGACAGAAGATGAACTACTCCACCCAAAATGAAGATCCCAGTGCTGAAATGGCACAGTAAGGTCTCCCTGGAGCCTTCTCTTCTCCAGTGGGAGCAGCCCCCACCGAGTCAGCCTGTCCTCGTAGGAGAGGGGCTTCAGACCCCTGATCATTTTTGTGGCCCTTCTCTGGACCCAATCCAAAAGGTCCAAGTCTTTCCTCTGCTCAGGACTCCAGAGCTGGGTGCAGCACTCCAGGTAGTAGAGTGGCACCAGGGAGGAGCAGAGGGGCAGAATTCCCTCTCTTGACCTCCTGCCCACAATTGTTTTGATGCAGCCCAGGACAGGGTTGGCTTTCTGGGCTGTGAGTTCACATTGCTGCCTCATGCCCACCTTTCAATCCACCAGCACCCTCAAGTCCTTCTCTGCAGGGCTGTTCTCAATCCCTTCATCCCCCACCCTGTATTGGTACCAGGAGCTGCCCTGACCCAGGTGCAGCACCAGCACCTTGTCCTGGTTCAACATCGTGAAGTTCCCATGGGCCACTCCTCAGGCTTGTCCGGGTCCCTCTGCGTGACATTCCTTCACACTTGTCAGCTGTACCACTCAGGTTGGTGCCATTTGCAAACTTGCTGAGGGTGTCTGTTTCATTGATGAAGATATTAAATGTCCTGGTCCCGATATGGACTCCTTAGGGACACCACTTGTCACCAATGTCCACTGGGACACGAAGCCATTGACCACTACCCTCTGGATAAACTATCCATCCATTTCCAGTGAATCTATCAAGTCCATATCCCTCCAATTTAGAGAGAAGGATGTGGAAGACTGTGCCAAAGGCCTTACAGAAGTCCAGATAGAAGAGACAGTTCTTCCCTTGTCCACTGATGTAGTTAGTTGAAAGGTATTATTTAAATCTGATATTTAACCAATATATTTTACAAATTTAATGCAATATTATATACTCATTTTCACTGACTGCTATTCTGACAAGGCAATTACACCCTGCTCTAAGTTGATGCAGTTATGTCCCCTACTTTAACTGACTCTCTGACCATAATAACTTCTTCCCCACCTATGGATTCTTACAGATTCCTGATCTTCACTTCAAAAGATCAATGGTTCATTATTACCTCCACCCAGGACAATTATCTATCCATTTCTGACTTCATTTCTCCCACTTCATCTTCCCTTTGCTTTTCTCTAACTATTATGCGTTGAACCCATTTCCTGCCCTCCCTCACTGCTGGCCCTTGTCTCACCAAAGTCAGACAAATCTCTTTCCTAATTCTCAGTACAAATCTTCCATGCTCATTGCACTGAATTCAGAAGGCAAAGGAGAGAATTAAACCCCAACAGCTAGACAGGTTATGGTGTCTCCCAACCGTTGTGCTGCTTCCCAGCTCAGTGTTGCCCTCTGGTTCAACAGTGATTTCCATAAGTGACGCCACCTGAAAGGCTCAACTTAATCCAACTCATCACATCCTAGGGAATGCACAACTGCTCCTGGGCTTTGCAGTGCTGCCCTGCCTTGAGCCCTGTCCCAGGAGGGTCAGTAAAGTTGCGAAGCAAGAAGGCTTCTTTCTGCTATCCCAAATCTTTTAACACAGCGTAAAACACAATAAAAACTTATCTCTGTATGCTGCATACAATTGTTGCAAAGCAAATTCAAGAACAGTATAGAATAGTTATCTAAATATTTCATTTTAGTAGAGTAAAATAACCCATGCAATTCATAATTAATACAATTATGAATTATATACTGTAGGTCATTCCAGTTGACAAAGAAGATTTTAAATAATTTAAGACAACAAATCTATGTATAGCCATTAGAACACACACAAATTAGCCCTTCATTTGAATGCATTGCTCAGCCTTATAAAGCTATACAAAACATTTGTAAAGAAGTGGAAGTCTAAAAACTTGCATATTTTCCTTGCAATGAGCACCAAACAAGCAGAGACTTGAATTATAAGTGAGAGCAGTGACATATGCTAATGGATTTGTCATCAGGAGATAATGCAATGCCATTAACTCATCTCATTTCAGATTCTAGCAACTTTATGTCAAGGTAGGTAACACAAGTTGCCTCAAGGTCCCAGAAAAAGAATCCAGAAGGAGAAAAAGAATTCGCAAGACTATGGTTCACGGGTGTATCTCATCCATGGCCAGCAACGTCTATTTTAACACTGCTGGATTTCATGTTTAATGAGCATCATATTACAGAACAAGTAACTTGACTCACTAAGTCCTCTTAACTCTCTTGAGAATGAACAGGATTAGCTGAATCCCATTATTTTTTGTATAATAAATACATAGCAGGAGAAAGGAATGCTGATTTGTAAGTGTAGAAACTCAAAACTGTCAGAATTAAAACAAAATTTGACCAAAAAATTTGCCTTTCATACAGCCTACACTATCTCTCCTTTAGGTTGCATCTAATAAAAGTAGTTCTGACAAACGCTTAAGGAAAAGAATAACTGAATTCATACATATTCTCACTAAAATCAATAGTATTAAGCACAAGTAAAAGATCTGCTCTTCACACAATAAAATTAAAGATAATTTCCTCTTTAGTATTTGCCTTAATGGCATTATTGTTCATTTACCATAAGTAGTACAACTGCCTAGACCATAAATACATGCATAATATTGATTAAAACTTAAGCTACTATAAATGTTCCCCAAAGAAATTTGTAACAATTTACAGCAGCTAAAGGCCTTCCTCACTGATACTTCTACTATATGTTTATCTCTGTCTCTTAAATAATCTAAGTAATTATGTACTTATCCAATGGACTGGAACGATTGCAGCAATTCTAGTCTGCTGGATCTATGGGAGTTCAGTTTAATATATGATAAATACAGGTTCTATAAATTTCTTTACTTACTGTGAAATGTGTTAATATCAGCTATTAGAAAATAAAAGTTGGTGGCATTACAAGTGGAAAAAAACCCAGATGTCAGTGTCTTTGGGTTTTCAAACAGAAAACTCCCATATGGATGGTTCTGCTGAGTCGCAGATGAGGTTCAGTGGTAATGTAAATCCAGCTTTAGGGTTCCTAGTACCGTATCAAATATGCCAAAACCACATGACAGAGTGCTGATCCTGTTCTAACACACATTGTAATTTCAAACATGTCAAGATATGTTTGATAGCTTAATTATAATGAGAGGCTTTTTTTCCCCTCAAGGTTAGGCATTGGCAGTCCAGGTATTTTTCTGCAAGTCTAACCCGTTTTAAAAGCAGCATAATTTCAGTAGTGCTTGCTCTTGCTTAATCAGCACAAATGTAGCTGTGTACCTCCTCTGGATCAAATATGAGCTGTCGAATGACCCGAGAAAGCACAAATCTGACAGCAGGAACCAAGTGACTCTTCCTTGAAAGCCCTCTTGGAGAAGCTCAAACTGTGGACTTGAGCCATCCCACTTATCTCCACTGAGCTACTGACATGAAGTACACAGGCAAGCTGAGGTCTCCCTGCATAAAAAATGGCCAGCCTTAAAAGGATCCCATAAAGAAAATTAGTTTTCAATAATTAGTTTAAGCCATCATTTAAAAAAAATATCACTAATTCTGCATGATTCTCAAAACATGGGATTTGGAACTTCACCAGATTGTAACAGACTTGGCCATATTTAAATATAAACATAGGTTTTCAGACACCTGAACCTGTATGCAGGAATACTAAATTGAGCCCCGATTTCAGTGTGTTTATCGTAACTCAAGCGCAGTTTTCCAATATCTCAAAATTTTGGTACTAGTGAATTTAAAATAGTAAAATGAAGTTCATTAGAATAAACTCTTGGAGTTTCCATTCCCATTTCAAATTTTACTCATTTGATACCAATGTGATAAGGAGAATATTGCTGAAAACCAACATGATAAATTATGATAATTTTAAATTAATTAATACTTGGTTAAACATGGATATCTGAAGGCACAAATATGGATCTGTATGTTAGCTGCTAATTACTGAAATCACTCACTAGTGAAAGCAGTTGTGCAGAAACCTTTCCAGCATATTTTTCTAATGCAATTTTCCTGGTTTTATTCAGTATGAAGCATGGTCCAGGTCAAATAATAGCATGACAAGAAGTTATCTCCTTCCTTCTATGTTTTTCACATTCACTAGCAATCTCCCAAGAACTCATCTGGGCTGCAGAAACCATATGCTCTTCTTTGGAAGTGGCCTATCAGGGCTGACATATAGAACAGTGTATTAAATCCCAGAACCACCTAAAGCCAGGGTGTGCCTAAAGTCTGGATAAGGATGGAATTCTGTGCACATCAACACAGATGCAGACAGCCTTGGAAGAATGTTTGAAATCTGTGTAACCCAAACTCTGCAGCGACCAACGAACAACAGCTACAGCCACAGCCACTCCAAGCATCAAAGCTTTGTCTTTTCTGAATAACCACAAGGTTGTTTCTTGATGAAAAATCATGGTTTGTAATAGATCTAGAGATAGATTTTGAATTGATTTTTAATTGTAACTCATGTAACTGACACAAAAATTGTCAGACTTTGTCAAACCCTATGTGCCTACCATTTAATCAGGTATTTTTAGCTGGAAATAATATTGTTAGTGTGTGGAATCTCTTTCATACCCTTTGCCTGTGGCTTTTCAAAGTCACTTAATGTGTCAAAACATGCTGCTGCAACTGATATAGGAAGAGGAAAAAGCTCTGGTTTTTTTTAAAACATTTTTTTATTTTTTGATGGTTGAGACTATATACCTTTCTCATATACAAGTAATAACATCTTAAACATTATGTTATGGTATAGGAGTTATGGTCCTGAGTAATTCAGCATAGATTTTTTAATACCATCACATGGAATTCTCTGTGTAGTCATAGGATTTGGTTGCCTGCTCACATTTTAGTTATTTCTATAATAAAAGCCCAAGTTCCCTGAGTAACTCACGAGGAGCAATGAACAAGTTCTTATGTAGCAGTAATAAGGAGACATAAATGGTGTTCTTCCAAGCTGATCTTTAGATCTTTAGAGTCCTTTAATGGTGGCATTACTAAAGTGCTTATCTAGGTCGTTAGAATTTCCATATCTTACAGGTTACAAAGGAAATGCTTCTCATGCCACAAGGACTTGATAACAACTGCAGTATCATTTTCCAATTTATTGTGAAGTTGTATTTTAACAGAGCTATAAACACAACATGTAAGCTAAAAGTTATTGGAAAAGTGAAAAGTAGGTGATGTTTTGAAGATCAGATGGTCAGCAATAGGTAATATTCTTGAAAAAACAGCTTAGTAAAGGCAGGGAATGTAGAGTAGATAATATACCAAAGCAATTATAAATAACAATTGTGTGCAGCAAAATGAAGACAATCTCCTCCTTAGTGTCCTCAACTCTGAGTACCACAAATATATGCAGTTAGAAAATTCTCAGATTGTTAAAGTAAATACAATAGAAAGTACTGGTGTTCATTTAACTCCTGGGTTCGTTCAACAAGGCCCTGGTTCTGCATTTGCCCACAACTGGAAAGGCTTTTGGACCTGTGAGAACTTTAGGGATCTGATTAGGTGAAAGGGTCCTTCCAAATAACCATCACCTGGAAGACTGGAGTCCAAACGAAAACAAAACACGATCACTGAAAACAGTGTGAATGTCACAATGTCGTAAGATTATTCCATCAGTACTTTCATTGCTGCTACACAACAATACACTCTAAAAACCAAGACACTTTTATTACACAGCCCCTTCAATCACAGGCTTATTGAGACTACCATGATTTTATGCTACATGCACCTGAGCACAAACAAACTGATGGAACACATTTTAAGTAAGCAGTAGATACACTGAATAGCAATAAACACCAAAATCATTGAGACTGATTAGACCTTAAGTCTACACAGAGATGTTGAATCATCTCACATAGGATACTGAACATCTGTGTGCCATTATTCAATGTGTGATTGCATATTTTAAGTGTATAACCACTTTTCATCATTAGGTTCAGCTGGCCTACTTGTGAATTGTTGACCTAAACATCTAATTTATTTCTCAGATTTTCTTCATAAAAGTTATCAGGTTCCTTCATTAATTAACATTTTCATTTAAATAACGCTGTGATGTAACACATAGACTTTTTATAGGAACAAAAATTTATTGAAAAGTAAACTGGAAATTATGAGAATGGGTCAATATATCCCTGGGAATACTTGGTGCTTCATAATATATTTTATTAATTACACACTTTCTTCAAGGAAATTATTATTATTACTACTACTAATAATAACAACAAAAATAATTCTAAATAAAACATAGGACACCATAGAAATGTAGTAAGAAATTATTTGCATAAAAGGGATCCAACCAACCAGACCTGCTAATGACAGCACTGTAGAAGACCCTAATGGGTCTCACTTAATTATAAATGAGTTCAACACGGAAGGCAGACAGTTTAAATAATCACATAGAAAATGAATGAAAACCTAATTTTAAAGCACACCCCCGTGCACACCGGAGCAAAACAGAAGCACTTCCCTGAAGAAAAAGTTGAATCAAGTCAAATAATTTTTAATACAGCTTTTCCTTTTGCAGCTGAATTGATTGTCTTAACAAATCTTTCAAAAATCCATTCAAATTTTTTTGCTACAAATAGGAATGATACCTCATAATTCTGTTAAACATATCCTTCAGAATGAGAAGGAACAAATGTTTCATTAATGATGGCTATGGTGAATACCTTTCTTGAGAAACTGTACCATTAGAAAGCTGATAGTGTTTCTGGGCTTTCAAAACCATTCCATTTAAAGAAAATGTCTGAGTCATTTTCTCTGTCTATGCTTCTTGCCTCTCCTAGGACATTATTTGGGACATTTTTATCTCTAGGAATATTGAATGAAAAAGGTTTAATTCTGAAGGAGTGTTTTTCTCTCCTGTAGCTTGCCTGTAGTTCATTTCCCATCTGATAATATTCTTTTTCTGAAGATAATACTAAATCCTGTTTTACGTAATGTGCCGGTCTAAATACTGCTATGAAATTTGGTGAGGAGGAAGATTTATTCTCAGAAGCATTATTATTAGGCAGAAAAATATATATTGAGAAAGAAGATAATACTAATGTGTTTTTTCCCTACTCCCCAAAAGATAAGGAACATTTTTGTCTGTATTTACAGAGTTTTGGCCCTGCGCTGGGGGTCCTGACTCACAGAGACACGTTAGCTATTATGATCAGACATATAATGCATGCAGACACACTCTGCCCACCTTTACCCTCAAAGCACTGCGCATTCTGCTCTTAACAGCCTCCCCCGACTCTCGGGTTTGTGAACCACACCGTATGACTTTGTTGACATGAAT
The DNA here is from genome assembly GCA_013400915.1 of Pardalotus punctatus. NCBI lineage: Eukaryota > Metazoa > Chordata > Aves > Passeriformes > Pardalotidae > Pardalotus > Pardalotus punctatus. The sequence goes on along the minus strand of VZTX01006305.1, from coordinate 37,296 downwards.
TATTTTAATCCAACTTAGTCATCCCTGCTCCATGGTCTTTTGTGATGGACGTGGCCTTAAGCACAAGGAACAGCATTTTCACCTTTAAAAGACTGCAGTCTCATGGAGAACCATTCCTTCTTCACCCTGTCTTATTAACTCTGGATGAGTCAGAAAGAAAGATATAACAGGCTACCAAGCTGGAAATTATTTTGTAACAGGCACTTTCCAAGTTTTCCACATGGTGTCAGTGGCTCCTCTCATTTTTTTTAAAAGTTAGATTTATACGTTTCCAAACTCGTCTGTGGTGTCACATTTCAATTGTACATTGATTGTGTAAATACTATGCCAGTAATACTTTTATCACTGCTGCTATGCACCTTGAAAATTGTTATGTTCGCACTTTAAATGAAGAATTTGTTATTATGTGTTTGAGTAAACACTTCTCTTTAGTGCCTAAACACTTCTTAGTGTCTTCCTCTCAACCAAATTGCCTTATTTCCTAAGACAGGCAAACATGCAAAATAACAAATATCCTTCTTTACTAATACCAGCCTAGAACTGAACAAGCCTTTTATCCAAAAGACAATCCACTGACAAAAGCACTACCCTTTTCACGCACCCAATAAGTCCAAAATAGATGTTTTACTTTAATTGCACTAAATCAATAGTGTGTCTTGCAGAACTCTTATTGATTTATGACTCATGACATACATTACAGCCACAGTTATTTTTAGTGTCTCAGTAAAAAGGAATTACAACTTTGTTCAGAAGACAAACAATACAGTAATATGTGCACTGCAAATGTTAAACTTAAATTTTAGATTTATTTCTTAGTGAACATGAATTGCTTTTGGTTTCTTTATATTATAAAGCACAAGTTGCCTTTTAAAACTAGCATTTAAAGTGTCATTCAGTGAATATATTGAGCCTTTATTGCTTGAACTTTCAAGAACCTGCATGAAGAGAAAGACGCGAGGATTGTAATGTCATTTACTGCTCCACCTGCATATGGCACTGTGCTCTGACTACACATGCCAAGCCACCTCAATAGTGTCCTGCTGCCACCCTTTCCTGCTGGTGATGCCCAAGCATATTTTCTTCTGAGGATAATCTCTAACTGCATCAAGGATCTACCTGGCTATCTGGATGGACAGCAAAACCAGTTTTAACCACAGTCTTAATATGCCCTCTCAAAGGCAGTTCAGGCCCGTGTTAACAGCCTGCATTCCCTGTTTATATAGTCCTTACTAGTATTAAAAGCAGCAATATCACTAAAAGGCTCTTCATTCTTGTCTTTAGCCACAGACAGTAGTGACTTAAGAACACTGGTCACCAGACAGCACAAGGAAGAGGGACAGTGTCCATTCTTCCTACCTTGAACAGACTCTAGAGACTCCTGTGAAGAAAGACTATAGATATGCTTCCTAATGCCTTTCTTTTTAAATTTATTTTAAATTTCTCTTACTTTTTTCTCTTCTGTCGAAGATAGCTTCCAGTGAAATCTCTGAAATCAAATACGTATGGTCATGCTTGCCCAGATTTACAAGGAAGACCTTTTCTTAGCCATAATGTTCTTTGGTTTGGAATGCTCATCACTACCACAGCACATTAAATACATTTCCTCTCAGGTATCGTATGATTTCTCACTGAAAACTGCAGAGCACACAAAATGTACCCAAGGTGCAGGGGTCAAACAGGTACCCTGCCAGTTACTCCTCCTAAATCCTGAGGTTGTGCCTCGAGGAATAGTCCCACTGGCTGTGGCAGACAGGTGTTTGTTTTTATGTGAAATCCTGATGTCATACCGCTTCTGGTCCCTCTAGGAAACCAAATACCGACTGTCACACACATGCCAAAGTCATGCACACGTACTCCTTCCTCCAGCACATCCACAGCAGCACCTACTCAAACAGACACAGCCAGCTCCAGCTGCACCAACATGAGCTACAGGCTGGCACTGAACCACTGGAGAAGCTTTCAGGAGAACTGCGTATTTCAGAAGTCTGTACTACCACTAATTTTGGTTTTTAAAAGGCGAATGCACTCTGATTAGAGTCTTCTTCTGTGCACAATATGTTTTAAATAAAACATACATCTTTGCAGTTTCTGCAGCTGGAAATTTTAACAGGGGAATCATTAGTACTACTTTTAGTGTACAGAATGTGCTATTATGAAGTATAAATATAACCTACACCTTTGATTCTGTATGCAGTACATCACTTTTTACATTTATTTTTTTAATAGACTATCAGTCACTTTGTGAGAACTAGGAGACATACATTTATGAATTGATAACAGATCACAGACTATTTTTCTTCTAGGTTAGTGCTGGAAAATCACTTCTATTCATAGCCTGCATGAAAGGAATTAGTGACCTCAATAAGTTACTGAAAAATCTATCCAGTGCTGAAAAGTCACTACAGCATCTATTATTACAATTAGCCTTACCATTGCAACACACCAGCACTGGCACATAAAGAGATATGTAGAGCCTGATCTAAAGACAGCAAAGGAAATACAACAATGCTGACACGTTCTCTGTACCATATCTGTGACCAGTATTTATACTTGGTGGCCACTTTTTCAAAAGAAAGCACTTAAATGAAGGCATCGTAGTCCATATTCACATTTTTCTAGAATTCTGATCAGTTTCCAACTGCAGAATCTGAAGCAATTTAGTACATGTAAAAATCAGGGGCTCATTCAGGAAGGACTACTGATATTTAATATTAAATACCGATTACTGAATAGTCAGAATGTTTACATATGTTTTACTTCAGATTTTTTTTTAAAGAAAGGAAATTTCTGAAAATAAAAATGTGTACAGCATAAATTAACATCTCCAATAATACCACGGAAGGTGAGCTCTACCCTGTATTTCACTGCAGTGTTACCTACTTTGAGACTTTATTTTGCTCAGTTTCTTAGGTATATAGCTTGAGTTATATTTTGTAACAGAAAATAATTACAAAGCAAGCCCCAAAAGTTATAGATATTCCCAAAGGTTCTTGATGAAAGGAATAACTCTATGAAAACTGAGCTGACATTGTAGTGTTGCAACCTTTAAATCCATAACACAGATCAATTAGTCAGAAGGTGGATACCATTGCTATCAGTAGAGCTTTCCAACAAAACTGCTACAAGCACTGGCATGAAATTTCCTTCTGAGAGGGAAATGTAAAATGAGTCTATAAGGATAAATTACCTGTCTAAAGTAAAGTTAGCCTCTCGTTTATTTTCTATACAGCTATGTATATTTCACTATGGATATGAGGATAAGGTAGAAGAGCTGTACCAAAGCGTGGATAAGACAAGCAGAGAAGTCACTGCCTTGGAGTACTCTCAGTTATGAATCCTGCGTGACTACACAGAGAGGAAAAGGACAACATGAAGAGGAGCACAGTGGGAGGGTACATGACACAGATGAGAGCTCCATGAGAAAATATGTGGTCAGCACTGTTTTGACTTTGCTCTCTGCAGCAAGATTGGAGCAACCTGAGAAAATCCTGATTCCAGGAACTAGGAAAGGCTGTGCAATTATAGTGCACAATATGCAGATCATCCCCTTTAATCTGAAATGTCCATGTAAAGAAAAGAATAATCTAAAGCTTTTCATAGGACACTGAAATATTCCTACTTTTCTACCTTTTTTGAGGGTAAATGAACAGAAAATAATTTGAATTAAAATGTGATATCTTCTTCAGCTCATTATGCAACCACCACCTAAAGTACACTAGCATAATAAAGAAGAAATCTACATGATTGTAATCGCAGTTTTTTTGTGTATGCAGCTCAGTACACTCACTGTGTAGAGCAGAAAAAAACATTATTTTTGAGTGTGTCCTAAACAAGCATCAATTTAGAAGAGCGCACACATAGGATGCACAATTTTACATCCCCGCTGTGTTTGCAAATGGAAGAAAAAGAAACACACCAAAGAAGGAAATGTGATTCACTAAAACCAAATGCTGGTCTTAAAGAGCTCACAAGTTACACAGTAGGTCTTGCAGGCAGTGAAGGCTATAATCTACCTCAGGATCTTGGGAAAGGAATAAAGATCAATGTCTCTGGAAAGAGAGCTTCAGATCTTTGGAATGTATTTTCCAATTTTAGCAAGCTCAGATTCACTGCAGAAAATACACCAGGGCAGCACAAGTTTTCATACAGTGAAAATAAGAACAAAACAGAAAAACTAGTATGCTAGATTATTGACTTGGTTGGAGCTCCATTATAAATAGCTCCTCTGAAGCTGGGAAAGAGAGACATGTTTTAGTCCATTTGTGCTATAAAACGGAGTACTCAGGAGCTAATAATACAATGTGCTACTGCAGATCATACAGTCAGATTATGACTTCCCCTTACGCATGGCTGAGCTGTTTCTCTCACCAGTACTTCTACACAAACAAAGATGGATGGCTTGGAAAGACACTGGGCTTTGTGTTTATCTCAGATGAGTGTAAATCAGGAAAAACTACAGCAAAGTCAATGGGATTATTGTACTATAAAATGGATGGGAGAGCAGGATGAAGCTTCCTGCCGGCAACACACAAAAGTGGCATTTTAAAGCCACGCTTCTAATTCAGCAATTTCTTTTGCTAATCTGGGATCATTTAAATATGTTTTTCTCCCCTCCCCCAAGCAGGACCGGGTGACACCTTACTTCCTTGCTTTAAATGCCCCAAAATCTAATTTAGCATCACTGAAGCTTGGTTAGCTCATCATCTGCCACTGAGCAAACCTCTGCCTGCGAGCTGCCCTCAGCCTGGCCCTGGGGCCACACGCTCCCAGTGGCACTCCAGATGTGGCCTAACAGCATCAGCAGTGCACAAAAATGTTTCTGTGTCCGGTCCCCTGCACAGCAGCAAGGCCAGGCAGGGGCAGAGGACCCTGTTCCTCTGTTGAGCAGGGCTTACAGGGGCTGTGGGAAGAAGGAGCAATGCAGGGATTTTTAGTGAAGAGCATGGAGAGGCAAGAGGGCTGTGACACAACTGGCATTTCAAGTGCAGTCAACAAGGAAAAATTGCATTTTCATATTAATGACATTCTAGAGAAAGGAAACAGGCAAGAGAGACAAAGAAAAGGGCATATTTCTGCCTGGTTCTGAGCTTCCAGAAGGGGCTTCTCCATTTAAAGATGTGGCACAGAAGAGAAAGGACCATTTTCTGCTAATTATCTTACGTGTTCACTGTTCTGCTGCCTGCAGCACTGGGATGGGCTGGCACCAGGGATGCATCCTCATCTTTAAAGCATCTTTAAACCAAGATGCAAAGCCTTTTATAAAGAAATGCTCAAATTCTACCAGAGGTTCTTAGGGCTAATAATCTTTGCTAATACAGTAAAGAAGAGTAATTCTCTCTGCTCTAGGGATTATCATGTGAAATTCTGTGTTTAGAGGTATGCCTAAAGTTTGACAACTTGATCAGAATGGTCCTTCCTAACTATAAATATCTATGCAGCTTATCTATCATGATCCATCTAGAGCATAAAGACCAAATAATACATTTTCCTAATTTAATTGATAAAACTTTTCAAACAAAAATTATTTAGATACTTTGAAAAATAACAGAAATATTAGAAAACATCTCATTTTAAAATGAGTAGCATCATGTATATTGAAGATTGTTTCTCAAAATTCTTGAAGTAGAGAAGAAATTCTTAAAAATCCCCAAAGACTATAAAATAATATTTGTAATGGATTATTTAGCTGGCATTATTACTTATTTTCATGTTAACATCCCATTTTGACAGTTATGGCACAGGCTTTCCAAGGGACTTCTACCATAACTTTAAAAGAATTGTACCTTCTGCAGTACTAAAGACAATGCAATGTTTCCTGATACCAAATCGTGCATTGATCTGTGCAGTCATCTGAAAAGGAATAACGGTCTTGCAAATAGGATGGTGTAGGGCTGGATAAGATAGATAGGTTAAGACAGAAATGGAACTGAGAAGAGATGCTACCAATTTGTGCCCATTTCTGTCACTTGATGCTGTGCATGTGCAGGACTTTCAGCACTATCTTCATCCCAATTTAAAAATGTAAAACCTTAAGACTGGAACTTATTTCTGGTCATACAGAAAATCTGAGCAATGCTAAGGCTGATCCTAGTTCTCCAAATTCTGCACCTGTGTCCCTATTCTCAACTGGTTGATTTCTAGAAATACATTGTAGTGGAAGAATCTTCTTTGCTAAATACAATTTTGAATTTTGCATGAGACTTCAGAAATCACAGTGTTTTTGCTGAGGTTTTGCAGTAGCATAATAGTATGGGCTTTTTTTTTTTTTGTAAGGTGTATTTAATGAGGGGCTTTATGGATTCTTTCTTGTCTCATGGGAAAGTACACGTCTCTTTGCAAATGAATGAACGATGAAACCTCAGCTTTACAAAGTAGTGGAGAAGAACAGTGCTGCATTTATTTCCTAGGGAAAGTGTACATGTTCTTTTTTTTCCTTCCTTCCTTCCTTCCTTCCTTCCTTCCTTCCTTCCTTCCTTCCTTCCTTCCTGCCTGCCTTCCTTTCCTTCCGCCCTTCCTTCCTTCCGCCCTTCCGCCCTTCCCATCAAACACACACTCCCTGCCTGTTTCCCAAGATTTGTCCACAGTTTACTGAACTCCATGCACATAAAATATTAATAAAACTATCATGATATCTCTCTTATTGGCCAATGTTAACAGTATATGGCCCCTAAAGCTCAGCACACAACAGAATCAAAGCCATGTTTACCTGTTGGGTTATTCCAGGCTATAGGTTAGTTTGCATCCCACCCATAACCATAATTTTAATTTTTTAATACTTCACATGCAAACTGCACCCTAGGACCTCATCCAGTATGGGCACACGCAGTGGTTGCTGACTTTAATGATCACACCTTCCTGCTTCCCCTTTCCTGTGCTGCAGACAATGGCTCACACGGCATCTTGCCCAGGAGCTGGATGAGTGTGGAGGCTGCCATGCCTGCCAAGCCCCAAAACATGTTTGGGAGGAGGGCAGTGGAGCCAGCCAGCACACTGGGGTCTGCAGGGACAGGTGGGTACCGTCAAAAGGGAAACAACCACTGGTGTGAGACTGGGCTGTGTCCTGTGAAGGAACACGTGACAGTGCAGGAGCTGTGTTATAAAAAAAGGGGTTTGTTTGTGCTAAGATAAGGACAACATATGGCTTGGTAATTGCCTTCAAATCCACTCCTGATTTGGCAGAGTTTTAGCTAAACCAAATCAGTCTTTTGGAGGTTAGGCCAAGAGCTGCTTCAATTTCACAGGCCATGTTGCATTTCATATGATACCTATTTATAAAATCCTAGTTACATTTGTAAAGTTAGTGTAGAAACAAAACTTGTGGAGAAAAACCAACTTTACAGGAGCCATCTGTGTCCCTTCCCCCTTTAAACTCAGATCACAACTTTAGCAAGTTCCTTAGTTCTGTAGGAACCATAATAAAACTCTGAAGTTGAAGGCCTCCAAAATTTTGTTGACATTTTGTCTAATCAGAGAAGACAAATTCTGAAAATTTTACTAAGAATATGTAGGATTTCTGAAGCGATGTTGTTTCATGTTATTCTGTTGGCCTACAGAGGTTGCTCTATAATTATTCCATTCAAACTTGTTCTGGTGTATCTGGTATAAAAGCAAGAAATATTTATTCATCCAAACCCATTCTCATCTACGGGCTAGAAGCTGTGTGCAGTGATGAATGCTGTTACCAGAGATACTGAGCTGAAGTCACTGCTCTCAGAAGGTCTGACCAAGCAATTATGTTTTAGACTGGGGTTTATGTACACATCAGGCTCTTCCCAGCCATATTTGTCTGCTCTGTTTCCTTATTATGGTGATGAGGTGAAATGTTTAAACATTCTGTCTTTGTGAGAACTTCACAGAACATGACTGTAGGATTTTTGCATATCCCACTTAGCTGTCTGCCTGCAGTAACAAAAGTACAGGGCAGTGAGGGAGGAAAACTGCTTATGTGCAAGCACTTACTATCATTAAAAGAGTCATGCAATTTTCTGCAGTAACTGGAACTTGAAAAAAACAAATAAACCATAAATCTGTCTAAAATCAAGCTCATGCTATTTCTGCAAACTGCTTGTTAGATCCCTGATGAACCCACTGAGCAGCTTTTGGATGTAATGTGGCCCCTCTTGTAGGAAAAGGCAATTGAGGCAACTGCTTAGAGCTTGTCTGATGGCCGCACGATTTTCCATTAAATAGACACAATGACCACCCCAGCTTGAGGATGTCATCTCTATGATGCCATTGGCATCTACATCTGCTCTTTTTGAAGTCTATATGAATTCCATCACTCAAATTCTCTGCTGAAAGACTAGCTCTCTCAAGAACAAGAGGCTAGAAGGGGGAATAGATTGCCATCCCATTTGCTGTCAAAAATTAACAGGAAATTCTTACCTTCTGACAGCTCTGAGCAGTTCAATAACTAAACTGATTTGTTATTACTGCTGCTATCCCTCCAGAAAAAGCCCTTTGCCTTTTGCACCTTTTCCCTTTTCTTTCTCAAGTTAAGTGAGTAACAAATGAGGAAAATAAGCCTTAAGTACGAATGCCTGATCTGCAGTGTCAATAGCACTAGGAGCACATATTTATCTACTGCATTGTGCTGGCATTTATCCATTAGAGAACATTAAGGAAGAGATCTGTACAAGCCTGGGGAATATTAAGTCCGCAGGCAGCCAGACCTGTTCAGCCACAGACTGGCAGTGGCAATTACAGAGCTGCCTCAGGTGAGCAGCACTCATTTAACTGAGCATCCCATGCCCTGTGCACAGCTTCACATGGATCTCCAGACACAGAGCATCTCTTCATCATGCCCGTGCAGCTGGCAGCTGTTAAAACAGGGATTAAATGGCCTTTCTCTCTGTGACCTTTTGGCATTCTTGTTCCATGGGTCCTCTTCCCCTTGATTATGTCTTAAACCTAATGCTAAGCTGTCCTTGGCATCTCCAAAGCACCTCTTATGCTGGCAGCTGCTGTTCAGTGTCTCCAGTGCTGCCTCACTATCTCCAGCAGGGAGGGGTAGATGTGTGCACAATGCAAAGAATACCAACCAACTTCTGAGGTTTTGCAGCCTCGGGAATGTTTTGCTTACTAAATAGAGTCATATTCTCAGCCGCAGAGCTTACATGAACCCTCAACCACACTGGCTAATGCAAATTTCCCCTCGCCCAGTGCCCTTCCTACCCCATAGATCTCCATGCCTATGAATAGCTAATGTATTTCACAGGAGCAGCCATAGAAAGATAAATCAATTTAAACACTAGCAAGGATTCCGAAGAAAGAAATACGGACAACAAGCAATTCACACCTCATTCTGGTGTTTTCCAGCACTGCATGCTCACCCCTGAGTTTACGCCACCATCCCACACCCAGTGTCCTGGCAGCCAGGAGGGCCAACCATGTCCTGGGGGGCATCAGGCACAGCATCAACAGCTGGGCAAGGGAGGGGATTGTCCCGCTCTGCTCTGCACTGGGGTGGCCTCACCTCGAGCGCTGGGGGCAGTTTTGGGTGCCACAATATAAAAAAGATACTAAGAGTGTGTAAAAGAGGGCAAGATGGTGAAAGGCCTTGAGGGAAAGCTGGGTGAGGAGCAGCTGAGGTTACTTGGTCTGTTCAGCCTGGAGGAGACTGAGAGCTCATCGCAGTTACAATTTTCTCATGAGTGGAGGAGGAGGGGCAGACACTGATCTCCTCTCTGTGGTGACAGTGACAGGACCCGAGGGAATGGCCTGAAGTTGTGTCAGGGGAGCTTTAGGTTGAATTATCAGGAAAAGGTTCTTCACCAGAGGGTGGTTGGGCACTGGAATGGCTCCCCAGGGAAATGGTCACAGCACCAGCCTGACAGAGCTCATGAAGGGTTTGGACAATGCTCTCGGGCACACGGTGTGACTCCTGGGGATGGTGCTGGGCAGGGCCAGGAGTTGCACTCGATGACCCTGATGGGTGTTCCCTTCCAGCTCAGCTTATTCTATGACTCTGTGGGATTCCTTTCAGCCATCTTTTTATCCTAACCTAGTATGAACTGTTTTAACTCCTTTTTTTCCCCCTTGTAGGAACATTGCTCTAATATAATTCTGTCATATACAAATCTCTATCTTGCAATTTAAACTTTTCATTTAGGGAAGAGTGTGCAGGAATATTCACTATTTTTTCACAATTACAATTTTTAAGTCAGTATTTCATTACACATTAGGAAAACAGGGTGCCTTTAAAAGTCATTTTGCATTTTCCAGTCTTGCTGACTTGCTGAGTTTTCCAGCCTGAGATCTGATGAATCAATATTACATTATTATTACTAGCACCTACAAAAATATCATTAGAATGCTAAATATTATTTCAATGCTTTGAAAATCTCATATCCGTTTCACTCAGCTGCCAGCTCAGGAGAAGGAGGTGGTGACTTATCGGGAGAGCAGAAAGAGCAGCAAATTTCTCAGAGTAGCTTGGAACGATTCACAGGAGAGCAATAGTGGGAATTGCAGGGCTCACAAATGATGATCAATAGACAATCTTGAGAGTGAAGTCCTTTGTGCAGCCACAAGATATCTCTATCAGCTGTGGGAGTGCTCTGTGTGAAGCCATGAAGCAGAGTGTGAAGATTAGGTCATGGGCTGAAGATGGTGTGGGGCCCATTGGATGGTCCTGTGGACAGTAAGCAGCACGGATGGGCTGCGTAAAGCTTGTTGTGTTCAGAAATTAATTTGGAGTATCCAGATAGGTAGGCTAGATTTGAGGCATCCAAAGAAAGTGTGTAGATGGCCCTCTGTGCTTCTGCAGCATATGTGGCCAGCCTGCAGAACCTGAACTCCCAAAGATACTAAAAAAAATTGGTGAAAGATTTTGCAAGGGCTACAGACACATTTCCTCAGCCATTTTCCCCTTTTTAATGTTTGAATGCCTGTAAAAATTCTGTCAGTTAGCGCTGATTTGAGTCTCACTGCAGTCTGTCAGAGTCCCTGCAGCCAATGTATCGGCAGCAGTGTTTGCTTTGGATATCACCATCTCGACTTGCACACATGGAACAGTGTGAGCTGCCGTGAGTTTAATTTTCCTCACTGTTTCCACATGCCTGAAGATGAGTGGGATGGTGGCCTCCTTTCCACATTGCTGGAAAGAAGATGGTAATCCTTCTTCCTCTGGCCAAATGTAAACTGACACTGCTTGAAAAGCCTCCCCTCTAGCAGATGCATCCCTCAGTGCACCAAATAAAGAGCCTGGCCCTAAACAGACAGTGTTGACCTTTCAGTGCTCTCATACTGTCCTGCTTTTAAGAAATATGCCTCTTCCCCTTTCTCTACTCTTTTTTTTTTTTCTTTTTTTTTTTTCCCCTAATCATTACAGTTCCTTTCTCCCTAAGCAGCTTTGTACAGGTACATTGAGGTTAGGGAGTGTTACTGTCTGCTCCAGATGCAGCTCCTCTGAGTCAGGCAGAGGAATTTCAGGCAAAGGTTCAGCCTCCTAATAGAGCAAGTATATTCTAAGATAAGTGCTGCATTAGCAATTGTGGATTTTCTCTTTTCCAAAATTGATGGTTAATACAGAAATTTCGTGGGATTTTTTTCCCAGCTAACTTTGGAGAGAAAATGCTAGGGAAGTTTTTGGGTTTGGCTCTGAAGCCTGAATCTTCCTAATCCTACACCACAGGTCCCTGAATATGTTGTCAGGCTTAAATATTAATTTCAGATAGCAGCAAACTGTGGCAGGGCCTCATGTGGATCCCTGAGCGTGGGACTATCTGACTTAGCAGACTTTATGGAGAGAGAAGAAGTTCCCTAATCACCGAGACCAGACCAGCACAGTGGATCATAGCTGCCTTGTAAACAGCTGGCTGAAGGATGGAAATGTTTTATAGAAGTCATACATAAATGCTGCAAGAACAGAATTGGGCCAAAAATCATTTACAATTTATTAAAGTTGAAGGAAATTTCCATACCAGAACAGGAATAAACAACTAGAGACTCCAAAGTGTTCCTGGGAGGCTTGGGAAGAATTAAGAAAGGGAAGGCTGAGCACCTGCTTGTGTCCATTGCAACCCTGTGTAGTGCAGCAAGAGTTCATCTCAGGGCAGCAAGGAGCCAGCAAGGGCAGGTTTCACATGCCAGCACACTCAAAAAGGGCATTTTTGTGCATGTTTTGTTTGTGGTGACACTGAAGGGATACAGTGATTTATCTCTGCAGTACAGATGTTTTCTAAAACTACCTGATTTGAAGCAGCATCCCTAGAAAAGAAGGACACTGGTTCATGAACAATGCTTCAAGTGATCCCCTGCTTGCTGCAATTTTAAAATGCCTAGTCTTTGAAATGTTCACTATGACTGCAACATTTTTATATGGGAAAAAATGTAGGGTTGGCTTGTGTATTTTTAGGAAAGTTGAGATTCCTGGTCTGTCAGCCTGGCAAAAGTCCCCTTAATAAACTCAAGACATCATTATCTACACAAGTTTTTTTGCACTGGATGGGTTGAAGACAAGCAAAACATTTCCAGGGTTCCTCTAGAATGCCATTTCTATAGGCTGTAATTGTTATTTTAATAGGCATCCTACCAAGACATTCTCTTTTAAAACCAACCTTTTCCTTCTTTTAACAAATAGGCTCCTGTCAAACACTAATCCAGGCACTTTTGAGAGCTGAGATGGTGACTGGTATTAGTGACTAGACTCTTTTGACTGCATCTTAGTGCTTTGTTCCTCATAGGATCTTTTCCCAAGCTGTAAAATATGATGCCAGATTTAGTTTCTAAAGGCAGAAGAATAACACTAATAGACAGTAAATGGGTGTGAGTTGTCACAGACACCAGCATCACAGAGTTAGTGCTATGTCTCAATTAGCAGCAGCCTGAAAATCAGTGGGAGCAGACAGTATTCTTTCAGGTTTCTGTTGCAGTTCTTGAGCCAAAGAGAAACTAAAAAAAGGAATGTATGTTTACTGGTGAGGAGAGAAGCTTGTGACTGCAGTGCAGCAGTGAGCAGTGCCCCTGACCTGCCTGCTTGGTGTTTCTGGATACTTGGATGGATCAGTTTATCCCCATGCACAAAGCTGAACACTAAAATGTAGGTAACTGACAAAGGTTAAACCATGATGGTTTTCTGATGGGAACAGCCAATGTAATTCCTGCTGGACAACGAATGTTAGGTGTGGGCAAAGTATAAGTGTTTTTGGATATTCCTAAAATTAACTCAGGTTGCAGCTTCTGCTGGTCCTATGTGTAGGAACATGCCAGTCAGAACTCTCTAGAAATCATCTGAAGTTTTATTACTGATTTCCAGGGGGACAGAATTATATTTCCTCAGTTGTGAAGTGTTTTCCAAAGTACATAATGAGTTCATTTACCTGCTAGGATGAAGCAACAACTACCAGAGATTACAGGGAACGTGAAACTACGTCAACAGTTTGCCAGCTCACCCTCGTACAACGCATTGGCAAAAACCTTCAGGGAAGGGTGCTCCAAGTCAGGGAGTGCTGTTCCTTTAATGCACCTGAAACACATTTTCATACCGTTTACACAGGCAGACTGCTACATATGAAGATGACATAACCTACTCTATACTTGAATTGTCTGATGTTATTTTAATACTGTTACAAGACTTGAAATCAGTAAAGTCATCAGGTACTAAGAAAAAATGTACCTCATCTAAGAACAATATTTAAATATGTTTCTGTTGAATCAAGGCTCATAGATAACTTTTCAAAATTTCAATATTTAATTACTTTTAATCACAGTCTCCATAGTTCAAAAACTCCTATCTGCCACAAAGCATTTCTGTTGACTAAATTCCAGCTATATCAGATAGGGAATTAACAGTCATTCTGTATAATACACTTAACACTTTCTAAACCTCCCTTTTATTCTCTGAAGTAAGCCACTAACTAAGTAAGCATTTCCTTTGAGATGTACATGCATGTCACTGGCAAAGCCGATAAAAGGGCCTCTAAAAGCTGAAAAGTTCACTTACATCATCCAAGAACAAAAGCTGAATGGCTGAAGTTAATAACAGTGAAAACAAAGCTAATTCCCAAAAATATATTTAATTATTATTTGTTTATTTGACCCTTATCTGGGACATTGAGGATGTATCCTTGAGAATGCAAAGCAATGAGTTAAATAGGCACTCTGTGTATTGTCTGTACACATGTACCCTCTCTTAGGCACTTTTAAATGCATTGATACACCCCAAGACCAGCAGAGTAAGCATTAGTGTACATCTTTCATATCAGACATCCATGCAATATGACCTGTAAACTGAGAGAAGCAATTATATTAATAGAAAAAAGATTCATGGACCAGTGATCTGTGGTTAAGTGGAACAGTCACTCCCAAGTCTGGGTTTGTCCTCACTTAACTCAGTTCTAATTAAGCACACTAGAAATAACTGTTAAAATTACTCTTAAGCTTATTCACTTTATGGCTTTGTGTAAAAACTGATAACAACACCAAGTCAAAAAATAGCATACTTTCAGTTTTTTGGTGCTAAACTGAGAGCTAAACAGACCTCACATAGAAAAATTCTTTTAGCAGAGCAGGCTTCATCCAAAACTTAAAACATCAAAGGAAAGATGCCCAGAGCCTTTGCTGTATCCTTCATATAATGCCTTTGAAGTACCTATATTTACATGACCACTGTAAATATACAGTGCCCAGGTGACATCGGCCAGGGCTGAGGAGCAACATGCCATTTGTGTCTGGTGGATATATGCTGTCCCTGAGGCTGGGAGGGAGGTGCAGAGCCATCCACAGTGGCTTTCACAACAGCTTTCATTTACCACCTCGGGCACACGAACACACCAGCCGTGCCCCAGTGCAGCACGGAGCCCGACCGGGCTGGGGATGGACATCGCCATTCCTGTGTGCTGCCATAAGGAGCCCCACAGGATCCCACACTGGATCCTGTTCCAGTGTCCACTGCACCCCACTCCAGGCTGTGCCATGGGGGTGCAGATGTACCCAGCTACCAGATCTGTTATCAACCAGTGCTGTTCCATAAGTCCAGCTCTGGACTGGCCCTGAAAAAAGCTTTTCTGGACTCATTCCACACTGCAGCTACAGTAAATCTTGCTAGGCACAATTTGGCTCTATAAAGAAGTACCTCAGTGTCTCCCTTGGTGTTGAAATTCGACTATATGTACAAATTTAAAAAACTGTCAGGAAATATCATTTTCCAACTATTTTAACATGACATATAAATGATCTTTGCTGATTTTTTTTTTAGCAGACACCAGTGTCATGATGATGTTACTCCAGTTAAAAGTCCATCTGGGACACACACATACCTCCACTTACTATCCTAAGTACCTATGTTTTATTGCTGTTTGGAAAAACGAAATTACATTTTAGGGGAAAATGAACTGGTTACATTTCCCCCAATCTTCTTTGTAACTATCTCTCATTGTATTATCACCTTTTTTTACAACCTATTTGTGTCAGCTTGCACAGCACGAAGAAAGCAAATGAGTGCTACCAATAAAATATGCCATCTTATCTGGTATAGTCCTAAATCTTTCTCAGTTTTGAGAAAAGTTCATCTTTCAGTTCATAAGGAAAAATAACACTTTTCTCATGTAAGAGGCCCAAAGTATGCTGTTTCCTTAGAGTGAGAAGTGAATACTATCTCACTGATTTCTTTTGTTAGTGTCTGTACTCTTAAGGCCGCTGAAACATAACATTATACCTTTGCCCTTGATAAGGTGCAGCTACATTAACAACACCCCAATAATCACACAGTAATGGAGCATGAAGAAGGAAATGCAAAAAGTAACATCAAATTGGAGATTTTGGGTTTAGAGAGATTTGAAAGTTATTAACAGTAGTATTTTTGTCTTTCAGCATAAATTGATTTAAAAAACAACAACCTGTAAACATCATTACAGAAACATCATTATCCTTATATTCCTGATATACAGATAAAAGGATGTCCACTGTCTTTCCCCAAGGTCAGAAAACAAGTTAACTGGAGTCAAGGAAAGAGTGCTAGAGAATTCTGATCCACTAATTCAGCATGTGGTTTGAACTCTTCAGACAGTTTGAAAAGCAATCAGTGCATTTGTGATACTGGATTTGCTTGTTTTGATTTAAATTTTTGAGGGCAATATCTTGAAAGAAGAAAGATGCTGCAAGGAAATGAACACCTTGGTACAATGCTTTACAGACATATGTTAGGTAATTCCTCACTTTGAATATGAATTCAGATACATCAATTAGCTTTAAGTTCTCTTCTGAGTATTTTCAACACATTGAGTTTAGGCATAATTGGATTTTTTACCCCTGAAACACTTAACTAAGGCAAAATCAAAGAAAAAATTCGCTTTCAGAAGAATTCTGCAATATACAAAGAAAATACTTCTCTATTTGTGAAAGATCTGCCAGCTTTATTAAGTTTCCTTCATTTAGAGACTTACTTGTTTTTCCTTTTATCCAATTAATGCATTAAATCACTTTGATGTGTTGCTTTTTAAATACGCAGTATCTGCAGTTATAAAAAAGTACTAGACACATCAGCACCATTCGTTTTCCCAAACTGAGAAAACACTATGCTCATCTCAAATACAGAGATGATTTTAAGGTGACTTGATTATTCCCCCAGTGTTTAAACAAACCTTTCATCAGTTTTAAAGCTACATAGCTGAAGTTTTTTCTTCCCTATAGAGCGAGCATTTCTGTCATCAAGTTAGCATGAGTCAAAGAGATCCTGAGGAGAAATCAATGGAGAGCAAGTCTCGTAAGATGAGTGTATTTGAGGAGTGTAATCCTTTTCTTCCATCTTACATGTTTTCCAATAGCTTCCAATGCAGAAGAAGCTAACATACGTGAAATCTGAGTGCAATTTACTTATAAGTAAATCTTATAATAAAGAGCTGTCTTCTCCCTACCCTTGCACACCCAGAGGTGGATATACATGGAACTTGCTGTCCACCTGACAAAAGTGCCAACATTCTCAGGAAAGATATAGACAAAAATACGGCGTCAACAGAGTATGTAGCAACAAGCCCTTAAAAATGAGTTTATCAGTATTTATGTAACATAGACATCAAGTCTTACCTATAAGAAGCTGTAATTCTTAGTATTGATAATAAAAACCAGGTCACTTTGGAAAAATGCATTATCACACATTTCATCTCTAATTTTAAGCATGCTACATAGAAGGACTGGCATAGTTATCAATCTCTGTATTTCACTGTCAAAAGATCAAAGGCATTTGGGATTTAGGAACGAATACAGACTAGACCACTATTAAAAAGAACCCAAACAAATCCAGAACTCATTGGAATCCCAGCCCAATTTCCAGTGTTGTCTTTGCCTCTGGAAAGCCAAGTCACAGCTTACTCTGCCCAACAGAGCCTAGCCAAGTCACATTTGGCAAAGACATTATAAAAGGACATGTCTCAAATACCCAACTTTGCCACAAACATTAACATGTGTGTTTGTATTGGTGTATTTGAGACCAGTACTAATAATAATTATTCCCAGATTCAAGATACACTTAGCATAGCATAACCTATCTGTATGGAAAGCTGGTGAGTTTTACTGCTATACAGAGCCTATGTGAACATATTAAGTCAGATTTTTCTGATATAACTACACAGGACACGCACATACAGAGATTCCACAACCCCTCTCTACCAAAAGTGGTTTATAAAAGCCCCAAAATCGGATGCAGTGCTCAACCTGTGTTTGTCACCTATTGGGAGCTGCTATTCCGTGGAGGAGGTTTAGCTGGGAGAAACTGTTGCATGTCATTGCCATGGCAATGTGGATGTGGCTTCCAGGATGACGCAATCTGATAGTGCAACTGCTCCGTGAACTCCTGTTCTGCCTGGAACTAAAAGCTATGCTGAGAAGGATTAGTACTTTCATTTCTTCAACTGCATGGTTGAAGAAATGAAATGGGAAAAGCTGGGACAGCCTTAATTCTTCATGAGAGGCTTTAGCCTTAAGTAAAACCGCTAGCTAAGGTTATATGAAAGGTTCAAGAAGGAATATTGGATGTTTTGCAATGAATCTCAAAACGATGTATCTCTAGAGTTATAAGATTTCTGTCACAGACTATGGTTAAGTCTTTAAGAAAAACAAATAAAAGATTTATATGAAAACCAGCATCTTTTCTAGGCTAATAAAATGTATTTTGAATATTTTTCTGTCTTCCTGAGATATGCTTCCATCTTTTGAAAGCTTTTTTGTGCATTCTGTACTTGATGTATTTGAAAAATAAACTTACTTTATGAGTGGCTCTCAGCTTGTGTCAGCACTTTCACAGTGTAAACACAGAAAAGCCTTATATAATGTAGATTACATTCAAAATAAAAGTGTCTTTCTCAAACTCCCAAGTATGTCTTTTTTTTTTTTTCCATTAACTATATGAATCTTAATGAGATCCAAATCGCTGTGTAAAACAGCAATAACAATGAGCTGAGCCATCCCCGTGCCTCCTGTTTCTTCCCACTCTCATTTTGGACTGAGCTCTGTTTCAGTCGACATGTTCATTTACCCAAACATACTGCCCCATTAAGGGCTTGGCAATCACATAAATATAGCACAGTGTAAAGTTCTAGCTACTGTATCCATTCCCTGTAATTTCCATATTACTGAGTTAATCTTTAGGGTTTTTCCTGATTTCAGCCTGTTTAGAAATGCCTTGTCAATAAGAGAAGCAGCTTCTACTCATTCCTCCAGTTGCTTAACAATTTTTACAGATTCTGTTTTCACAATAATATTTTCTTTTCAGATTTGGTTTCTGTACTAACCCATCATCAGGTTAATGTGAAAAAGTAATAATATCCTTCTTTTAGCAATTACACAGCTTCCAACTATATAAATCCCTTTGTTATTTTCTAAACAAATGCATGACATTTTTCTTTATTATTCCTCCATTTACCACAAGCTGTGTCACAAGTCCTAACACCTTTCTTGGAGTGACTTTATACCTCTTTGATTTCTGTTAGTTTTGAATCAGCACTAGTAAATGCAGGTGTACAATCCTTGGATTGTTATGTTTTGGTTTCTTGTAATTTCATCACATTTCTTTCCTTTTTTATTGGTTTTACATGGCCTGCCAGAATAAAGAACAAGTTCACGCCTGGGACATCAGTGTTGGCCAGAAAGCTATATGGGAAAAAAAGCACGGCACACACTCTTCCTGCTTCATGTTACATGTGTGTACAGTTTTTAAACTTCTGTTCCATTTCCATTTCTAATGTCAGCTACCGAAGTCTCCCAGTAATTTTTTGTGGGTGTTTACCAAAATAGCAACTTTTCCAGAGCTTATCAAGCTATGCTCTGTTTTGAAATTCTTATGTGAAAATGTGTTTCTCATTAAGAAATCACTGGTCACTGTGGTCCTTTTTCTATTTCTCAGTCATCCCTTTACAGGTCATACAACATTTCTCACAGGGGGGAAAAAAAAAGTGTTTCAGGAAGCTAAATATCTTCACCAACCAAATGGGAAATAAATGAATTTTCACTTTGTCTTCAGTGCTGTGGCCAATAAAAGCTTGTCAGCTGCTTTTATGTATAAATTCTAAGCCACTCATCTCTTTCATGAAAGGCCAGAGCACCCAGTCGTCCATATGTGGCCGTTTCTTGCTTCTGTTGTACCTGACTTTAGCCTGCTCTCCCATCTGTCAGTCTCCTCTTGTCACTTCAAAAGCAGAATCTCAAAGCATTCTGGAACGTGTTTTTTTCTCAAGTGATATCTCAGGGTTGAGAGACACTTGTGAACATAGCTAAAAGTTACCACTTCACTACAGCATTCAGTCTCTAATTTCTCTGCAGGCGATGCTGCCGGTAAACCGACAAGGGGTTTGAATTCTCCTTGACAGAAGGGTTGAGATATGGAACTGCACAGAGTCACAGCAGCTCACAATGGCCAAAGGAATGCTATTTTAAAAAGTTAGATAAATATTCAAGAAACAAAAGCTACCTTACCTGCATGGAATAGTTTGTTTATGTAACACAATTTATGTCACAAACGGCAATTTTAAGAGCAGGAAATACTATTCTTTTACCATAGGATTGCGTTAGTACAGTACCTTAACTGTTTAGAAATCCAGATTTTGTATTCTGCCTGTTTGGATCTTTAGCTAGGAAAGTCCCATATTGATGTAAAACATGCTTTTTATTTTTTTTTTACTAGAAGAAATAAACTCTGAAAATTACCAATTTGCTTCTTATCTTGTCAGCTCCCGGAGGAGATCAAAGGATGACTATTAATATAAAGAGTTGGGTGCTATATAGATGAAAATTGTTTATTCATTGCTGTTCCCCAATACTCAAGAGTCTATTCTAATAGTCTCATGGAATAATAATTTTAATTGTTAACGACAGATTTTTTTGAGATCCCTACAATACAACAGTGTAGAAGAAATGGCCTGTGTGAATTTGCTAATAAAACCTTTTATTGAAAGTCTGGATGAGGCAAGGTCACAGAAAGACTGATTTAAGACAATGCTGAAATGTGGAGGAAAGAAAAAAAAAAAGTAAATGTGATGTGATCAAAGGGGTGTGACATTCTTCCTTTAATGTTAAGATCATGTAAGACTTAATGAAGAACACAGCAAAAATCACAGTTAAAGGGGCTATACCTAGTGGAATGTCAAACATCCAGAACTGAGAGTGCAGTAAATACAGAGATCATGTTTATACATGAAGGTTGTTTCACTGATCCATCATTACCACAGATAAAACCAGGAGTTCAGAAGAAGATTTGGCATAATGGAAGTCTCACCATCAAGCATTTTTAACAGCATAATGATCTCCTCTTTTCCGTAGTACACACCTTGATTCAAGCACCAAGGACAATGCTTGTTTGCATTACTAAATTAGATTTTTTTTGACACAAACTGGATGTGCACCGCAGCAACAAAAGTTAAACCAATCTCTATTGTGAACAAAATTTTAGAATAAATTTATTTTTAAAACACAAATTAGAAATTATTCTCCCCTGTACTGACTGACACATCTAAAAATCACCTATTACTTAATATTATGACTATGACTTTAAAATAACAATTAAAAAGGAAAAAAATCAGTAGAAAAAAATATGATCACAATGCAGCTAGACAGGTGGAAGAGTATAAAGCAGCAAATCTAGCTGCTGGATGAGAGATTATTCTACAAAATGTCGGTATTTGGGTCAGTGAAGGTGATATGCCCAGTTAATTGGTGAATAGAGCACAGCACTGAAATCAATGAAAAACATTGACAACAGATGAGAACGTAGTTGGTGCTCCACACATTGAGGGCAGAAAAACTAATATGCTTATCCAGGAGATTATATGATACAGTTTCCCGTGATTCTAGGGGGACTGAATTCAATGGCTCAGAGGTCTCTTCCAGTTCTACACTTCTGAAAAAATGGTACAGGTATTATAATTAAAAAAGAAGATGCAATCTGTGATACAGTCTTATAACTAGTAATTTCAATGGGTGGTCACTATTTTGCTTCTTATTAGCAGGAAATTGTCAAATAATTTAATTTGTATGCAATAAAGTCTTCAGGTTTGGTCCTTCCTATGCAAAAAATCAGTGGAAAACTATAATCTTATATATGAATCTCTTAGTGTCTCTCTACCATGGATGGATGGATAAGTTTTTTGAAATGCTTTAATACTGCATGGTTTACACTTCTAAAAAATAACCTTAGTATAGTGTGCTTTTATGCTAAGAATTTTGAAATCCTTGAACAGCAGAATACATTTGTACAGCTACAGAACATGTCAAATGTAAAAGTGCATGTTCATGACCCCTTTAAGGCGGACACTGAATTTCTGTTTATAAATGTGTACAAATGATACTTACCAGGATCTGTAGTACCTATTGCATCAGAGGCAATAACTAATAAGTTAATAGTCATCTTAATGAGGAGAAAAAGGAATTATTTGTGAAGGACTAGCGAAGAGGACTAAAAATAGCGCATGATATTAGTGTAAAAAAATGATGATGATGAGAGGATTAGGACTAATGGTCCTAGAAATGAACTCTTTTGATTACGTCCTGGAATATCCTCTCAGTTTGACACTACCACCTGGGATGCAGAACACAGTGTCTAAGAAAATAAAATTATTCACCTCTCTTGTGCATATTCAGTCTTTGCCTCTTGCCACTTTAATATAAATTGCAACACTGACTCCTCATTAACCACCATCTACACCTCTTCTCTGATAAACCCAGCACTTCTGTCATTATTACAAACTGACAAACCTTTGACCACCTTGAAATGTACTGCTTCTCTAACTGTGAAAACTGGGAAATATTGGTAGCAACATTTCAGAGACACCTAGCTCTCCGTGTTTTTATTATGTATTCCCATGTTTTGGGAAACACTCCTGAGCACAGAATTTAAAGTAAAGCAGTAAGTATAAGTTTTAGCTAAATAAATTTTCTACAGTGTAACAGAAAGTTTAAAACATAATGATTTAACTTAATTTAGTATAATTATAAAATGAAGGTGGTGCTTAATTCTAATCTTTCAGATGAAAGTAAGTGCCAGCACTATCCTGGGAGAAGTTTAAGGTGCCAATGATTTAGAATGAATTTATTCCCCTGCTTGGAATGAAGACGTGAACCTCCTCTCTTCCACTGCCAGGAAAATACCACTGATTCTGAGTGAGTAACTGCAGAGTTACACCACAGTGCCTCACATCAGAGTATGGCTTGTAATAAAGCTTCAATGTGTTTCAGGAGTGAAGACGCTTCTTCAAAGACTTAAAGTACATGTTTTAGAGCTTTATTTAACCAGGTTTCACTCAGGCTGAGCTTCAAGGAACCTGAGTGTCAAAGTGCTAGAAGGTGACTTTCTATAAAAAAACCCACAGTTTTCTCTTGCTCTCACATAATAATATAGCACAAAGCACCCAGGATTTTGGACTATTTCTCTTGGACTGCTTCCCCTCTGCCTTTTCTCATGAGTAGGGATGCTGTGTAGAGGCCACAATGATTGGGTTTCTCCATCTTCACCCTCCCACCCTCTCCTTCCTCAACAGCCCATGGTTCACCAGGATGCTGAAAAGCTGCATAAGAATTTTTGCCCCAGTGAATGCCCTGACATCAACCCCTCCCCAAACTGCCCTGATGGAGAGAAGCCTGGTACAACACACCAGACCCTGGTTCTTCTGGAGGGAGGAAACTGTGATGGTGAGACATGGATATTTTAGAGCAAGGGGGAAGTGCATGACCATCAGGAGCAAGGAGCAGAGCCTGGGGTGGAAATGAAGGAACCCACTGCCCTGAAAACCTTCCCACATGGTGAAGGAAACTTTTATCACTTTAACACTCCTTGGACACAATTCAGCTCACAATTATTTTTATTTTAAAAGACATTTTTCTCCTTACTCCTCAGCTTCCATAAGGCAAAACCATCCATTTCTGTTAAGCAGCATGGTGTGTCAGTTCTCTGGCATTTGAGTTAAACAGTAACCATAAAGAAGGCTTGTGAGAGACAGTAACTGTTCTTCATGTCAAGTCTTTCCACAATGGGGAACTGCTTTTAAATAGCTTCTTTGAAGAATAAAATAGAATAGTTTCCTGATAATTGTTTTATTTCCATGGAGAAGTGAAGGAAAAGCTGTAGGGCTTATATTCTTTACCATGACAGCCTGAGGATGTGCATAAAGATTCCTGTTTCTGCCTTCATTCATTTTAATCTTTCTTATTTCTCTTAATTTTGTTTTTGGTTGCCTTCCCTATTTCTCCATTAATTGTTGGATTTATTTTCCTTCTTGGAGCTTTATTCCAAGCTCTCTGCTCTCAGCTCCTCTCCACGCCTTCTCTTTCTCTGTCCCACTCACTCAGCTTGTTAAACACTCCCTCCCTCTGACCTCTTGGTGCAGAGATAGTTGGTTACAAAGCTTCGTTGACAGTGGTCAATTCTCTCTGTCAGTGTAAGATGTTTGAGCCAAGACTCAAGGATAGCCACTTTCATGGAGAAGGTCAGTAATTTTAAGGGCAAACAGATACTGTCTCTTACAGACAACTGTACTGCACTCAAAGACAAAAATGCATTTCTTCATCAACATCTATCTATTTCAATCCAATCTCCCCTCACACCTTTGGGGAAGGGGGGGAGAACCCTAAAGAATGAACAAACAGGCAAACCAAATTCATATGTAAAGTGATAAGATGAACCAACGTTTCAAAGGCATGCCTGCAAAAAAAAAAGGAGGGAAATGTTCCCGTAATAGACAAGGGGTGATTTAATGGAGAATATTATGATCCCAGAAGAGGAGCCACATTCTATGTCAAACACTTTAATGGATTTTTTTGATAATAATTTCCTGAAAAAGAGTTTATTCTGACTCTTTTTATTTTCTTTTTTTCATTTTGGATTACTGTACTTTGCCTTTGCCAGGCATGACTCATATGCACAAAAATGTCTTTATCACAAATGAAACACACTTTCAGATTTACATGCTGACTTAGCCAAAACTCAAAGCTTTTGACTTTTAAAGTTTTAAAGTATTTCTAATGATGACAGGAAGGTCTGATGCGCTTGAAGATACGAGGCTCATCACCAAGGCAGCAGTAAGCTCAGGTGAAGGCATAACAAACCAATTTTCCTCCATGACTGGGTCACCCTGTACTGAGGTGTAAAGGTCTGGTTACATACACGCCACTGAGCGTGTATCCATGGGACCAACGCTGGAAATGACATTTCTTCTGCATTGTGTGGCCACATAAATATCAATTTGTGCTTTAGAACAAGAATGTCATATCACTTGGAAAATATCATAGTATCTTGGCAAGTTATACTGGAAACTGGGAGGCATAAAAGGAAAGTATTACCCTAGATGGCCTGGTGCTGCTACTCCTTCCCAGTGCGAAAAGCAGGATGCTGGGCCAAATACCCTGCTGTTATTCCAGCTGGGGAAGCAAGTTCCATATCAAACTTTTAAGACATTTTGCCAGCAATTTTTGTATTTGCTGTTGAGGTGGAATCTAGACTGTCTGATTACATACTCTTATTACAGTGGATAATTCACATATGCTGAGTTTTATACACAGAATTAATTGACAAACACAGAGTATAATAAAAAAATAATGCTTGGTAGGAGGTAAGAGTGGGTTCTCTACCTTCAAGAGTTACCACAGCTGAGTTGGTGGGTCTGGTGCACCAACATTTCTAGCAATAATCAGGGACTCATTCACCTGATGTGCGCTGAGAACCTCAAACTGAGAACCTCAGTGCTTCTGAAAAGCCATGGTCATTCCCAGGAGAGAATGGGGCATGTGAGACTTTCCCATTAAAATGAAAGTGGGAAGAAGAAATTAACAGGACAAGAAAATATTCAAGAGCTAGTCACAGTGCAGTGTGTCTCTGCCAAGGACAGTCTGCACATTATCTCCTGGAGGTACAGAGCAACAAAAAGTTCCTCCTTGTTTTCACGGCAGCTGCAGGCTACACATCTTTGCCCATGGACTGCTGTGGCTATCGCCAAGAGCTGTGGCAAAGGCACACTAGTATCGAGCACTGTAATGCTGAACTAGCAGATAATACCAAAGCACCTACATTTTGTTGTGCTCTCTATCCTTTCATTTATTTCCTGCTTGTTATCACAACAATGCCATGGAGAGTTTTCTTTGAAGCATTCTTCTAAACACAATAGACAACATGCATTATTTATCCTAATGGAATAGTGTGCAAGGAACCCACCATATCTCACTTCCTCTGAATAACTTCAGAGAGAGCAAGATAAAAACAGGCTATAATTTTTTAGTCAGAAAGTGTTGAAACCTCACAGAAGGCAATTCTCATGTGGATGAGGTTGCAAAAGTAGGACCGGCAGGAGCTAGAAAACCCAACTTTGTTTTCTCCTGTGCTACTGAGTCATTGAGGGAGCTGGGTCCAGTTACTTACAGACCAACCCATAAATTGAAAGGCAATGTGTAATTAAGACAACTTGCTGGGAAAAGCCCTGAGATCCTGACAACCTCTACAAAGATGACTGAAAGTTACTTCTGTTTTAAAATTATTGTGTACTTTCTCTGTCTCAGCATCCCAGTTTATTCTCACATTCATGAAGGCATGAACCCCTATGATTTTTTTTGATAAAATGAACTAAACAAATGTAAACAATTACTTGTAGGAGAGAACTGGCAGCACTGGGAATCTGACTTCTTTCCATATCATCGACAAGGTATTTTTATAGAGGTTCCACCATTTAAGGGGCAGAAAGCATTTACTAGTGTAAATGAGCAGTACTGTAAATGAACACTGCCATTATTCTGCTGGTATGAAAGCAGCAGCAAACATGCTTCCTCAGTTTAGTTTTGAATTCTGAGCAGGACTCGTATTTCACACAGTAATAGTCAGTAACTTCCATGGACAGGGAACATAATTACAGTGTCCTAGCTCCAAATGGCTGAAGGTTGTAAAGGATAATATATAGCACCTGCTGAATCTGCAGAAGGAAAAAGCCTAACACAATAAAGAGCTCCCTACCGGCACACTCCTCCTTTTTCAGAAGGACTTTCCAATAGGCACGCAGGCGGGTGTTTTTTGATGGTTATGTCACTGCAGTTGGTTTGACAACAGCATTTGATGGTTGCAATGACAGAATGGGAGCAGACTATCCCCTCAGTTATTCAAGGTTTTAAAATCCAGCCATGCAAAAGCTAGGAAAGTTTGGAGTTACCCTTTCCTTTTGCGCAGCAAATTCCTCCTAGTGCTCTCTGAGGGATAGCTACCAGTCATCCCATAAGGATTTCTGGGGTGCAAAGATACTTATATTTCCACAAACTGTTCACTTGTTTTCCAGAATCTCTTTCTAATACATCTTCTGAACAAGAAACACCAAAACTGCAGTGTCTCCTGTTGGTCAGGAGCTGCAGAACTCTGGAGACAGAGGAACACATGTTTACAGTCACCCCAATCATGGAAGATGGTGAACACTTATGATCTGATCAAGCTCCTTTATTTAGCCATCTGCAAATCTCCCCAGATGTTCTAGATTTATGGAATATTCCAGTGGCTGGTGTCATAATCAAGCTTTGCTTTTAGATGTTCTTGATCCCAACCATGGGGTAGGGAACCTTAATTAGTGACAAAGGCTCTGTTCCTCAGACCTCTTTGGGTTATGTGCACTGTTAAAATACAAAATGCTGGATTGTTTTTGACTGCAGAGCATTGCAGGGTGATTCCAAGTTACTGCTCAGAATTTCTTCCAAGAAGCTGACTCTGAAGGTGAAAAATCCGTTACTGAAAGGGAACTCTGCCCTAAAGGTTCTGTCCCTAGAGAAGCTCTGCTCACCAATGTTTCATTACAAATATTCTCACATCCTGGACTCGTCATGGCTCCTGCCGTCACAGAGATGAGTATAATCAATCCAATAACTTTGGCCAACGTCATGAGCAATCCTGAAGATTTATGCCAGGACCTTGAGAGAGGAGACAGATGGAGAGCAGGAGCAGCACAGCTCTGTGCTCCCATCAGAGAAGGTTTCTCAGCAGATGACCAAGTCTGAAGTTACATGATCCATATCCAATTAGTCTGCTTGAACCAATCCAGACTCTAGAAGTTCCCAAATTTTTACAAACTTCCAGAAATCTTTAATTTCTGTTATCTAGGACAGACTTTTATAGCTTACATCATCTTTGTCATCAGAAAAGCACTCTACTGGCAATAATTCTTCACACTGTACTTCACTGCAATTTATTTATTTGACTGGAAAGGAAAGGATAGCTGAGAAAGAGAGCTTTTATTGTGATGTGCTCTCTATTGCAATGCATCCCACATCCATGCCCATTTGTATTCCATCACCTCTGGGTTATGAGCAATTCTGTCAATGGGGATTGTCATGGCTGTAAAGACTTAACTCCTAATACCTTCAGATTAAAGAATTTTTCCCAGGCACCTTTTTTTGTTGTTCGTATTTTCATAAGGGATAACAGTTAGGGGGTTTGGAGGTTCAGTGATCACCCACTGTCAATCCTACTTGCTTGTTTTCTTTGCCTGGAAGGTGATAAAATGTATTTAACCTGAGCCCCTCTGCAAGATCAGATTTTCTCTACTAAATGTTCTCTTGTCTCATCTCTAGAGGAAAACTTGGCACCAATTTCAGCAGAGGGAGAACTGAGCTATAAACCCCACTCTCCTTTAGTACCATTCATATGATGATACAGGTATTCAGGATACAGATTCAGATTACAAAATTTCCCCAAGAAAGCCACCAGCTTTCATTACTTTCTTCAGCAGTTTGAACCATGGGAATATTAGCTAAATTCTTTATGGTATATTTGGCTGATGTTGGGATGAAAAATAATTCCCTTTTTTTCATAGGAAGACTGATGAGATTGAGAGTATTATGTTCTGTAGGCATCTGGATATGCACCTCTGTATAACCTAGTTGCCCAGCACCAAATTCTGACTTCACCTGGACTAAAGAAAGGCCTGGTGGCAGAAATTGCTTCCCACTGTCCCAGAACATGGAGTTTGGGCAGAAGGGAAAAGTCATGATGGTTGATAAGGTTAAATCAAAGAAGGTTGACATGAATAAAGAAGTTTGTGACGAGTCAGAAAATAAGTATGAGAGAAAAAATACAAAGAAATTAGAAGGGTGACAGGGAAAAGATTGTAATGTCAGGTTAGAAGTGTCTTGCATGTTTCTAGGTGAGAATGGTTTTCTTTATGTAGTTGAAAAAGTCAACCCAACCTTCCATGCTCAGAGAAAGAAAAAAACCCAGCCAACTTTCAATTTACAGTTTTCAGATAACCCTACTATTGATGTTTCATCTTCTACAAAATAGTGGGCAGCCCCTAAAATTTGTATGCTGTGTACACAAAGGTCACCCAAAGAACCACCCTCCTCTTTATCCCACAGCATAATATAGTCAGAAAACAGTTGCAACAGTGATCAGAGAGGTCTGAAATTTTTATCCAGGGCTAGAAACAGAAACACATGGGTCTGGGGTATGCTATATTTATGAGGAAGAAATGACAGATGAATAGCTGGGATGTTTGTCTGGAAAAAAAAAACAAAAAAAAAGAAGAAAAAGAAAAACAAACAAACAAACAACAAAACAGGTAAATTATGATGACCATACTCTTTTCTTAGCTCTATGGGCTACAATCAGCTCTGTTATAGTGACATCATTTACAACAAACTTGAGTTAAACTGGTTGCATTAGGGCAACAGGGAGTACTATAAGCCTTTAGTGTTCTCAAGCTTATTTTGCAGTGAGAGCATGATGATTTCTGTATAGGCATTTGCTGCTGAAATGGGAAATAGGTGGGCTGTTTGATGAGTCTGTCAGCTGGAACACTGGCAATTGCTACTTGGGCTGCTTCAATGTAAATACAGTTTTCTCAGACTTCAATACTCTTCTGTCTGAGTGTTTTTTTCCTGTTAGTATATACTAATCTATCTAATTCTTGTTATTATTTATTTTCATCACAACCAGAATACAATCCTGACCTTTATGTTTATCCACAGGATGTATTTACACAGCTTGCAGAAAGTGATAGTGAGAAATTTTCCTAGTGCCACCATTTTTATTTCTATCTATGTTTCCCCTCCCCCTTTACAGAAGTCCAGTGTGTCATTGCTGCAGAATGAGAAAATGTGCATTTCCAAGCAAAGTCCCTGGGCAGCTTTCATTTAGTAATGACAATAAAAGTCAAAAGTCATGCTTCATTTCTTAAATCAGATTTTCACTGCTAAAGCTCACTTTAAATGACATTGTAGTTAATAATCACCTAATCAATAGACAATGTTCCTAGTTGGTTGTCTGTGTTTCATTTGGGTTAAATCTGTTCATTTAATTTCTTCTGGAAACTTTTCTGCCTGTAGTGATCTTCAATCCAGTTTTTCTTAAAGTTCTGAAATCTAATTTGTTCCTGGTCAATATAAGATTCCCATTTTTTTCTGATTACATACATACACACCTGAAAATCAGCCTGGTTTGGTTTACCTTCTAAAACTGCAGCTGCATTCCCATGCTTTGTAACTGTGGTCAGTGTGAATTAGGCATCTGGAATCTTTCTGTCACTCAATGCTTTTTAACTCTATTTATTTGAACATCTCTCATTGATATTTCTGCTTGTCTGATGGTTTGCAAGATGTTTGCTTTCTTTTTCACAATCCCACTGCGCAATTGTGTCACTTTCCATGAAGCACAGTGTTTACTACTGTCAAATTATCTACCTGCACCAAAGGAGCAATGGGATCTGCATGCAGTGTTAAAGTTCCTTATTTGCTTCTTTCCAGTGGTAGTGGAATTTTATACCATAACACCAAGCATTTAGGTCTATGAAAATTAATCTCAGAAGACTGTAACAAGTCTGGCAAGTAACACTTGGGGATTTTACAAGTACTGCACACAACATGCTTTCTAGGCAGCAACTAAAATAGTAGGCACGATTAAGCAGCTACAAAATACACTGTCCACATTTTCTGGAGAGGATCCATACTACTGACAACTTCTCACAGCTACCCTCTGCCTCCTCCTTGCCCTACTTTTGTGCTGTGGAGCCACCTTATCTCAGAGAACATTTAAAGAAGCGGTTTCCACTGGAGTGAAATTCCCAGCCGTGCCACGAATCCCCTGGCACAGATCCCTCTGGAGAAACACGGTCCCTTCCTCGCTCCCCTGCGCTCTCCCCGCACAGGGACAGGCAGAGGCTTCTCCCACCTCTGGGCTGCAGCTGCTGCTCAGGAACGCTGGAGCAGAGCTGCGGAGTCAGGCGGAATGGCCATTCCATGCGGGGCTCTTTCCACCCAGCGCACTTGTAGTACAATTAAAGGAGTGCCTCCCCTCCTCCTCCTCCCCCCTCACTCTTGTAGTATCTGAATGTGAACTTCTCCCTTGGATAAACAAACACTTGTACCCACAGGTACACCTCTGGACTTTAAGGATGTTATTCCGGTGCCTTTTTCTAGGATTTTCAGTTTTACCTGTCAGTTGCACTCACCACTGGCTGGCATTTCTTTTTCACCTGTATCGTGGGTGGCACATTAGCTAAGACACATGTTTTTCAACCCATTTACCTAATTCCAGCAGAACTGACAGAACCTGCTTTATTAGCAGTATTTATACAACACATTTACAATACACACTTTAATTTTTTCATTTTCTTCTGGTAAGCAGTGGTATTGGCATGAGGTTCTGATTTCAGGTAAAACGACCACTGCCCACTATAGCCCCTCAGCCACTCAGACAGTGAAAGAAAGCAAAGCAAAACAAGGCAGTCAGACATTATCAGAGAGAATGGTGATTATAAGAAACAACAATACAAGGGGAAAATGCATGGCTATTCAGAAACTGTCTTTTGGGGACTGAAGAAGAGATCTGGAGCCATTTTTCACTAGGTTCACGAGAAAATGTCAGCACACAGATGCTACTGTACTGTCAGATTGCATCTTAATTTGGCCAAAGGGGACCCAGGCAGTCACCCCTCACAGACATTTTTAAAGGCCCATTACAAATCTGATTTATTGGTTGCTAAGAATCTCCCTGCTATAGTCTGCAGATTTTGCATTACATGGGGCTGAAATCCAGTTACAGATAAATGTCTGCTTCTCTGTATGATCTAAATCCATCTGAATTCAGTATTTCTTCAGCATCGGTCAAGCCTCCCCCGGTTTGCCCACCCCCTCTCCTCCTAATACCTTAAGGCAGTTTACTTCAGAATGAAGCAGAGCATTAACCTGTATAAAATTGCTAATTTGTATATAACTCTCTTGCTGCCATGAAAAAAAAAAAAGAAAAAAGAATAAAAAGGAAATGCCTTTTGTTCTAAAGAAGCAGGGGAAAAATTCAGGAACAAAAGAAATGCATCTGCCCAGCAAGAGAAATGAGAAATTGCTGGAATATGTTTTAGATGTTTAGGCATGCTGGTGTTAACAACAACCATTCAAATAAAAATGCTAATTCACTTCTGTTCTTCAATATTTAAAAAAATCTGTTGGCCTTTTCCACAAAATAAAAGAAGAAAAAAAAAAAAGAAATAAATTCATTGCCTTCTGTGAAAAGCCAAAGATCATATGAGTGAAATGCATTTGGAATTGCTGAAGAAACACCATTCAAACTTGCTCTACTCGAACTGCCCATTGTTACAATTCAGACAATGTACAACAACAACCACAGCTCAACTTCTAACCGTGCCTGCATCACAAGGAATTCAAAGTCAACAGCTCTTCCTATTTTCATAAACTCACCTCCAAAGCCTTCATTTGCAGCTTCTCTGACAAAGATCTACTAGCATCGGAACAGTCCTCTGACAATTTGTTACAGAAGCACGCAGCTCGTCCTAAAGCCTTGTGTTTCGTGAAGGAACTATTCTAAACAAAGACATCAAAAGCTACACAAGGATCGCTCACAGCAAGTCCAACTCAGCCCAAGTTTGGGTTCAACATCTGTCTAAACACACTAGTGCCTCCCATTTTGGTTTTGTTTTGTGGGATTAAACCCCATCTAATCTCTTTAAATGACCCCAACTCAGGTTCCAGCTATACTGCTTTACAAATCCAGAGAGAGAGAGAAGGAAAAAAAAAAAAGCAAGAAAGAGAAGGCAGCGCCTTATCCCACCTTTCCATGGCTCTCAGCCCGTCAGTCTTCGCATGATCTGCAAACCACCTGTACTGGATCCAGCCCATTCTGGGGACAGAAATTATCTTCCCGGTAGATGTAGTCTCAGCTGTGCTTTGATTTTTCAGCACGAATGTCTAGAATCTTCTGCTTAAGCCAGACACAGCAACACAAAACTGCAGCTGAGCTCTTTTGTTTTGCCTCTCTCTCCGGGGCTGAGGCAGCGGCGCTCCCGGCGCTCCCGGCGCTCCCGCTCCCGCTCCCTCCGCCCCCGGCAGCGCCGGAGCGCTCGGCTCCGCGCCGGCCCCCGCAGCCACCACCTACCCCAGCCCGACCCCGCCGCCGAGATTCCTCCGGCAAGGGGCAGCTTCGGGGGGCGGTCAGGTGATCTTCCGGTTAAAAACCGAGAGGATGCTCGGGGATTGAGCGCACGGATCCGTGGTGGGATTCAAACTATCCATTTACATTACAAAGCAGGGAGGGAAATAGGGCTCAGAGGAGCTCATCAGGCATCCTTCTGCTTTCCAGCTCTCCGCTGGCAATCCACACGAACAGGCACAGCGCAAAGATATGCAATTAAACTTTTCAGTGGTAATAATCATACATAGTTTGGATACTACGACACTCCTAAATATTTAAAATTAGGGGCTTATTCCTAAAGAATCTTTTTTTTTTTTTTTTTTTAGATAATATGCTGGTTCTGTATCCCCTTACAGATTCTTCCCAATTGTACATTTTTTACAATACAATCTTTAAATATGTATGCTGAAGCCATATTTAATTTCTTATCAGCAAATGGACTGAACTCAACTAAAAACAATTATTAGTTCTTTATTCACATTATTATATTGCAATTCAAAGTATCTTTGATGTAAGGACCATTATATTTAAAACTGACTCTCTGAATTGTAGCCTATCCAATAGCCCCGTTCCTTGGGATTACCCTGATTAAAGCTACCATACCGTGCAGGGCTTTGGAATTTAGGCTCTGAAAGACTGAAAGAATTCAGATTTTGTGAGAATCCTAGTTATTGCCAAGTAATAAGAAATACTCAAATGTTGTTGCAAAGGTCAAAATTACTTGCAAACAGTATGTTACAAGAAAATCTTGCAAGAAACAGACTGTGAGTCTTGATAAAATACTGCATTTTTAACCCCAATTGCCATTAAAACAATTCTATCATGTTTAATGAGACCAGAATTTCACCCAACATATCTCCTTTGCATTCATTATAAAATGGCAGCAGACATAAAACATCTGCAAAACTAGGCACAAAGGGTAAAGTAATCATCCACATTTAACCAGTCTTTCTGAGAAGTTAGATGTGTAGATGTGATGTATCATCTATTCCAGAAGAAATCTAAACCCATTTTCCTATGACCATGTTCTTAATGACTCAGGTTAAAACCAGAAAGCCCATCCATCCATCCATCCATCCATCCATCCATCCATCCATCCATCCATCCATCCATCCATCCATCCATCCACTGTCCAACACAGGCACTGCTTATGCTCTCCAATGTTTCCAACAATATAACAAATAACCATTTACTCATCTTGTATTAACTGCAGATTTGTCCACAGACACTTCAGTTCCTCTTGTGCTACACAGAGAATGCAGATTTCCACCTTTTACTTTCTGTACTATCACTCTTATGATGTAATTTTTTTGATAAGCACACAAAGGAGCAACCGGATTTCTTTTAGTCTACTGAGGGATAAGAGTTATATGAGAGATCATGGATTATCTGCACCATATCATTAGGCTATTATTGTGTCTACTAGATTGATACTAACAACTCTAATCTTGCTCTGACTATCAGAGACATAAGGTTTTTAACCCTGACACATCCTTTTTAGTAAAGCTCTAGTAGGAGTGCTTTTGCCATAGTCCCATGAGCTTTTGGCAGAAGCCAATACTGACTCCAAGGGGCTGGTAAATTCCCATAACTATATAACTATACACATATATATATATACACACATATATATGTATACACACACACACACACACATATATATACACCTAAATAGACATATATATATATATGTGTGTATATATGTATATATATGAAATACTATTTCAAAACAGTCTTCATGGGAAAAAAAAAATCACTGGACTTTTGCTTTGCTACATTTCATTTAATTATATATTGAAAAAAAATGTCAGAAGTGGGACTCTTGTCATGCCCAGGTAAGCGTATCCTTATAGAAAGATATCTAATGACTATTGCACACTTAACATTAAAAAATGATGATTCCAATAATGAAGACGATAGGAACCAACAGAAGACAGAAACAGAACAACTTCATCTCAATTGTCTAAGTTTCTGGTTACAAGTGGAATTCTGCAGTTCCTTTGGGAAATGTGTGTAGCCACACGTAGTTACTCTATAATAGATTTTTCCTTTCTCCCTCCTGAAGCCACAATAATGAAAGCAGAGTAGTGACATTTACTGGCTGGAATGGGTTAAATATGAGAGAGCCAGTTGAGAAAGTCACCTGAAGAGGCTGTCAGGGCCAGCCAAGCTACAGAACTCAGAACACAGAATTGCACATATATTGGTGTTTTCTAACTTGGATATTGTCAATATTTTTTTATTGCTTTGAAGTCTACATAAAACTTGTTTTTAGTAATGAAATAGACCTAAATTATCCTTGCTGAAAAGGCAAACAGACACAAATTAGCCTGCCTGGTAATTAAGAGCAGTTACAATACTGTGTAAAACACAGGACTGCTTGACAAAATTTCTGATGTAGTCAACAACTAGAATGCAGTTGTGTCATTCTGCACAGGACGTCCATTGAATGTGATGAGTTTCTAGATGAGCAAGAGGATCACATCTTACGTACAATTATTACAGTCATCAAAATGTTCACTTTGGCAAAGCTGAGTACAGTAGAGCTTTTCAACAATGAAATGCTGTGGTCACTCATCTATTGCAAAGTATGGTTTACAACTTTCAAAAGAAAGTAATTTCAATCCTAAGAAATAGAGCAATGATTTTAGGCTTCCAAAAAAAGCCCTTTTAAAATGTCTGGGCTGCCTTACACATTGACAGGAACAAGACATCCAGGCTTTACATGTTGATGCAGTAAAAATACAGGTCTAATCCACTGGAAGGAACTGGAGGATTATCTTCCATCTAAAGGCTGTATGTATACATGCAAGTAGGTATGTAATTAATGTGTACAGACATGTATACATAATTAATTAAAACCATATAATAAATATGGATGAAAACCTGTCTCAACCATGCAGATAACAATTACATTTTGGAAAATGTGGGCAGTAATACTTATCAAAATAAAAATCAGTACAAACTGATACTTTAGTCAAGAAGTTTTTTTAATCATTAAGTTTATCACCTGTAATCCTTTGAGAGGAATTTGTGAGTTTCCCTTCAGAACCACTGGTTGTAAATCATACTCTTTTAAAAATTAGAGCTTTAATTTAAACAACAACACAGACATAATCAAATTATTGAGGCATGACAAAAATAAATTAATGGTCTACTTTGTGATAGAAATAGTCTCAATATTTGCAATGTTAATTTCAAAATGGTAAAAAAATGCATATATCAACATAAAATAACAATAAAAATCCCTATTTTAGTTATAATAATATCAGCCTTAAGGCTGGATTTATTCCTAAAAGAAGCCATAGAACTAGGTTGCGTCTTTTATACAGTTCATTTATATGCAAGTCAAAAAGGTATATCCTTAAAAATGAAACTATATTAAATCAGTAAGAAAACAGGTATGTCATGTATTTATGAAGTCTTTTTGAATTTGTGCAGCAAACAGGCACGAATACCCTCTTTTTCCATTCCTCTTCAGATGTAGAATTTGCAAGTGTGTGTTTCAAAATTAGTGCTAAAGGAAGAAAACTGCTATTGACTTCAGATCCTTTACGTCGATATTACTGATGAGTGAAAATATCCAAGTGTATACAAGTTACACACATAATTTATACAATGGAGCAAACCACCAAAAAATAGCATTTACAGTATTTTAAGTACATTGCACCCTCAAAAACATTGTAAATTATAATCAGTAAATTTAACAATTTTGAGGTAGATTTGGTTTGGCCGTACCTACAGTCCTTTGTCATGACAGGTTAAAGATTGCAAAGAAGAAAGTGAAAGAAGGCTGAGATAGAGATGTGGTCTGAATCCAGTTACATTATAAATAAGCCATTTGATGTGTGGTCTGTGACTTGTGCTAGAGAAAACCTCTAATGAAGGCCTTTCCATGGAATGGATTAGTTGTTATCTTTGACTTTAAAACAGACAGAAAGAACTGAGAGATGATTAGCTATGTTAATGCAAACATCCTCTGGAAATCATGAACTTTTCTTGTCAAATTATGGGAAGCCACAAGAAGAAATTATGGAAACCTTCCCTTCTTCAAAAAACAGGTGAATGATAAACATAGAAGAAAAAAAAATTCTTTGACCATGAGGAGAAAATTCTCCATCAAGTCTGCTGGAATGCCCATGCTTTTTTTCCCTTGTTGGTATGTTGCACATTGCACAGGATTGCATCCAGATGCTTCTTGATTATTTCCAGTGAGGGAGACTGCACAACCTCTCTGGACAATCTGTTCTTGTGTTTGGTTGCCTACACTGTGAGGAAGCTCTTCCTTGTGTTCAGTGGAACTTCCTGTGCATCAGTTTCTGCCCATTGCTCTTTTCCAGTTACTCAGCACCATTGAGAAGAGCCTGGTCCCTCCTGTTGACTCTCTCCCTTCAGATACTTAGACATTGTTGAGGTCCCTTCTCAGCCATCTC
>VZTX01006279.1:0-26938 GCA_013400915.1 Pardalotus punctatus | reverse complement strand
GCCAGCTGCGCGCTGCTGCCCGCGCCGCCATGCGCTCGCACCGTGTCCGCCGCCGTGAGTGCGGGACGGGACGGGGGCGCGGGCGGGCGCCATTTCGCGGGCGGTGCGGGGAGCGGCCATTTTGTGCGCGTGGCGGTGCGGGGTGGGCGGGCGCCATTTCGCGTGAGGGGCGGTGCGGCCGGGTGGGCGCGGGGTTGAGGGTGATGGCGGTATTGGCCTGTTGCAGAGGCGCGGGTGAAGGTGATGGCGCGGTTCTCGGCCGACTGCGCCGTGGTGCTGCTAGAGCACCTGGACACGCCGGTGACGCGATTCCTGCTGAGCCACCCGTCGTTGTCGCGGCTTTTCGAGCCCCAGGTGAGGCGGCGCGGTGCCCGCTGCGCCCTGCGGCGTCCGTGCACCGCCCGTGCAGAGCCAGCGGCGGCCGCTGCTGTCAGCGCCCAGGCCGTGGCCCCACACACTCCGTGCTGAGCGCTCACCCTCTCGTCTAGAAAAAGGAGGAGTCCAGCTTCACACCAGAGGACGCAGTCCTGGCGTCCGTGGGCATTGTGAAGTGCAGCCCCGACCGCGGGCTGCTGGTGTCGGAGAGCATGTGCTTGGCACTGGAGGAGCTGATCCAGGCCTGCTGTGGTGAGTAGTAATTTGGCAGGTTGGGGCTTTGGTAGCCTCTAAAAAAGAAAATCTATGAGGCTTTTGTGAGTTAAAGTTTAGAGTGTGTGCCCTGACTGGCACACACTGATTGAGGGTTGTGTTTCCCTCTGTAAAGAATGTGTGTCTAGAGCTTGGGCATTGCCTGGGGTGGGCCCGTCTGGATCAGACTCTGCTTGTCTTTCCAGCGGAAGATGAAGGTGTCCCCGTGGTGCTGGTGTGTGGCCCAAAAAACACTGGGAAATCAACATTCAACAGATACCTGATTAACCTGTTACTGAACCGGTGAGTCTTTCCATATTCTGCAAGCTTTTAAATGCTGCATGAGATTTAGAAGGAAAAATAGAAAAAATGTTTGACAGGACTCTCAGAAGAGCCATCAGAACTGGAAGGTGGACAGCTTCTAAACACAAGCAAAAATTCAGAAAAATAGGCATTCTTGTCTTGGGTTGATTTTAGAAGATTTACCTTCTGAAAATTTTTTCTGAAATATTGGTAAATTGCTGCCATGGAAGATGTGAGCTAATTGAGCCCCGAGCAGTTTGGGTTCAGTAGGGGCATTTTAATCCTTAAAAACACACCATGAGTGTGTTTGAAGGAAGGAGAGATTGTATTCATAAATTTTAACTTTGGCAGCCTGGAACAAAATTGGACTGTGCTTCTGATGTGTTCAGGTTATGCCACGGTTCTTCCTTTGGTGGATGCTAACACATGGGCTCTCTCCCTGCAGCCTTCCTGTGGTTGAGTACATGGAGTGTGACATCGGCCAGACGGAATTCACGCCACCCGGGTGTGTGTCCCTGAGCAGCGTCATGGAGCCCGTGCTGGGTATGTGTTCTGCTGCTCCTGCGGTTACTAGAGACCTGTTCTGTTTCCGAAATGAACGGGGTGTTCTAGGTAGAGGCTGTGCTTGAGGGGAAGCGGCTGCCACAGCTGTCAGAGTTTCCTGGAGAGAATGAACCACGGGCTGTTTGAGTTTTCTTGTAAGGACATCTGAGCTCCCTGACTAGCACAAAGCTGTTGTCCTGGTCGTTTTGTCTGCTTTAAAGAGAGATGATGGTGTTGAGGTGGTAGTGCAGGCTGAGGGTATGTCAGAGGGGATGTTCAGCCTTTCAAATTTGAAAGGTCTCCTTGGGAAAATCTGTAACTGCAGATAAAGCTAACTTGAGAAATCCAAAGTGATCTGCACAGATTGGGGGCTGTTGTGATGAGTGGAGAAAACAGAGTCCAGGAAACTGCTACTGTTTGTGGTCTTGTAGATTTGGGTCACTGTATAAAGAGACGTGGTCAGACTGGTTTGCTTTTTAGCCAGTTTGTCATAGACTGTTGTTTAAAAATTTGCAAGTGTGTAACCAGCGATTTCAAACAAAAAAAACAAACTGAAAATCAACCCAAAACAAGCAAACAAAACTCCAGTTTGCAAGCGACAGACCAGTTTTCCCTACGTGGAGGCTGTACAAGGAGGACAACTGGGTTGTTTCAGGAGGGTTGTTTCAGCATGGGTTGTTTCAGGAGGGTGGCTTGTGGGTCCTACAGGGATGGGAGTGTTTCGGTTTCACTTGGGGAAGGCACTGGATGTTCGGTGCTCTCTTTGCCAGGTCCGCCCTTCACTCACCAACAGATGCCCCATAAGATGGTGTATTACGGCCAGACCAGCTGTGAGCAGGACACAGAGAGGTACCTTGATGTTGTGAAGTATGTGTTCAGCTGCTACAAGAAGGAAGTGCCTCTAGTCATCAACACCATGGGCTGGGTGAAAGGTAAACAGGGTCAATCTGCTCTGGAGAGGCATGGGAGGGAGGTAACAGTGGTGCAGCACCGCACGCAACAAGAATGCACAGCGCACCTGCCCTGAGCTAATGCTGCTGTCTCACCTGTTGCAGTAGTAGCAGCAATCGTGTGTTTCCTGTGCTCCTGAAGGTGAAGGACTGCTGCTCCTCATTGATATCATCCGGCTGTTGTCACCCAGCCATGTCGTTCAGATGGATGTATGCGACTGGAAGGCCATGCCCCCGCTGACCCCCGAGCATGTCCACTTCAGTGCTGGGCTGCACACCAAGGGCAAACAGCAATCCAAGTGCAAGCAGCTGGGAGTGGGCAGCACAGAGAGCTGGAAGTACTCCGAAGAGGAGGACTTGTCAGCTCCACAGCACAAGCTGCTGTATGTCCATCCGGAATTCCCTCGGGCAGGGGTGGCAGGTGAAGCGTAAGTAGGATGTTGAGTGCTCTGTGGGGTCTGTGGGTTGAACAAACCACAAGTCATTTGTGACACAGGGTTGTTCTTCCAGGCGAGTGCACAGCGGTATCCTGCGCGACATGTCCATCCTGGGATACCTGGGGCTCCTGCAGAGCCCAGACATCGGGGTAGTGCTCCCACTGCACAGCTTGGTGCCATATCAGGTAAAAGCAGCTTTTTGGGATGGCTTGGGGGTGGTGCAGGGAGCCCAGCTTGAAGCGATGGGCAATTCTGTTCCTACTGCGTATGTTTCTCAAAAGAGGGACAAACAGTGTAATCTGCAAACAGTGACTGTATTCAGGGTGTCTGGAAGTGAGGCTGGCGTGTACAGGTGCTCTGCGTGTACAGGTGTTGATGCAGAAACTGCTGTGTGTGCCCTGCCATAGTGCGTGTGTATGGGTGTGGTGTGGGAGCGTGCAGGGCGTGTGTACTCAGCAGGGTCTTATCTCTGAACTTGAACGCAATCTGTGTGAAGCTGATGAAGAGTTTTCTCTTTCCCTCAGGTACCTTTCAATGCCGTTGCACTCAGGGTTATTCATACGGACGTTGCTCCCAGCAACATCATGTATGCGGTGAATGCCAGCTGGGTCGCCCTCTGCTGCATTCCAGAGGAAGTCAGGTGCCAGACAGATGGGCCAGTCCTGCTGACACAGACACCAGT
Source organism: Pardalotus punctatus (assembly GCA_013400915.1). Taxonomy (NCBI): domain Eukaryota; kingdom Metazoa; phylum Chordata; class Aves; order Passeriformes; family Pardalotidae; genus Pardalotus; species Pardalotus punctatus. Next base: position 23,396 of record VZTX01006279.1, on the reverse strand, counting down.
CTGCGACTGCCTGGGTTTCGGTGAGCATACCTGGAGTTCTGCTTCCTGTTTTGGCAGACAGGTTGCAGAGTGACAGAAAGAACTCTTCTAAAACCAGCTGGAGAAGTGGGGTGAGATACAGGAGTACTGGTGTGTTCTCTGCTGTTAGAGGCTGTGTACTGTAAGTCCTTGGACTTTGGTTAGCAGGTGGTAACTAACAGCTGTGGGGAATGTCCTTGCGCTGTGCCACTCAGAGCTTCTCTCAGAACTCCACATTGAGTCACTTTCTAGTTCACGTTCTCAAAAGCAGTTTCCATGTGTCTTTTGCAAAATTCCAGTAACTGTCTCAGTTTCCTTCTGTGACTTAATTTAATGTTCCAGTTTGGACTTTGGTGCTCAGTCATCTGTAGGGATGTGTCAATGAGCAGGAATACCTGGTGACTGAGCTTTGCATGTGTGGGTTTTTTTAGGAATTGTTCGAGGGGTTGATATGGGGAAGAAGCTTTACCATATCCTGACACCAGTGCCTCCAGAGAATCTGAGATTAGTGAATTGTCTGCTCCTTGGGAACATTGCCATCCCTAACTGCGTGCTTGTGGGCCAGGTAAGAGCTCATGGGAGGGGTGGGTGCTGGCTGAACTGCAGCTGGCTGACAGGTTTTCCATTTTCTTATTCCTGAAGTTGGTGCGTGCTGGGAGATGCCTGGGCATCGGCAGATGGTTATCTCTGTGAAATTGTTCTTAAGCACAGAACTGTCAGGAGAGCAGAGCATTCTGCTCGTGTTTCAGATGCCAAAGTGGGGTTGGTGATTGCTGGGTCCTTCCCACCATTAGCTCTGTCAGCCTGGGGAGGGACGTGCTTCCCCCTCTGCTGAAGATACAGGTTCTTAAAGTGGTTTCTGGTTTAATTTCTGTTTTCCAGCAAGGAATTGAGGGAGAGATCCCCTATGTCACATCCGATTACAACTACAGCATCGTGGGCTCAGGGAAACTGAGGAAGAAGAAGCAGCATTTGAAGAGGAGGGAGTTCCCCTTTGAGTGTGATTACACTTGAAGCCTTGGGGTGCTTGGCCAGGGGTTATTTGTGTGGGACTGGGGAGAGTCAGGTGTGATGGCAGGAGCCTTAGGTGCTGCAGAGGCCCTGGGCAGGTGGGCCAGTACATGCTGCAGTAGGGCTGGTTTTGATAATGTTTTGTATGTTCAGTTTGTATTTTTGGTGTTTTGTAATAAATATCTATGGTAAACATTGGGCTGGTTTGGATCTTTTCATAGGCCGGGGCTGACACAGCCAGGGGCAGCTGCTGTTTCACGCACGCTCTGCCTCAGGTTGGGATCTGTTCTCACTGCCTGTCCAGCCCTGGGGGAGCTCTGGGTGTTGGAATGATCTGTGGTGCCCTGAGTGGAACTTTGCCATCCCCTGGGTTTGGGGAAGGGCCCATGCTGGGGTTCGGGCACTGTGGCTGGCCCATGGCTCTGAATGTCCTGCTGGCTGAGGGCTCTGGTCAAGGAGAGGAGAAGGAAGGAGCACCACAGTCCCCCTGAGTGACAAAAATGGAGCTGCTTGGCACTGCAGTCACAGCCCATCCTAGTTCCGTGCTGGGATGCTGCTGCCTCCTGCCCTGTGCTGTCCCAGCTGTGTATCTGGTGCTACAGTGTGAGCTCACTGCCCTGAGCATGGTCTGGGAGCAGCTTGGGCTAGCTTCGAGGTGTCCCCGGCTCTAACAGACTGTGCCACACAGGGGCTGGAATGGGATGAGATTGGGGAGGAACTTGTCACCCAGATGCTGCGCATGGAGTACTGGGGTGCATGGCCTTACCGGACCCCACCTGATGTGCCCTGCTGGGACACGAGAGGAACTTGGTTTCTTTTTCTTCCCAGCCCTTTGTCAATTAGCAGTTTGCTTCTGAAGGAAGCTGGGGTTGGTGGGAGTTGCACAGAGGTGAGTGCCTCTGGTTGAGGACATTTTTGGGAAAAGAGATTCTTTATGGGTAATACCAACACATGGGCCTCTTACTTGATCTGTGAGTGCAAAAATAATGTGGCTTCTAACAGCAGCTCCTGCAAAATGAAGTATGGCTCTGCCTTGGCCCAGACTGGAGAACAGTCCAGTCCTGGGGTCTGCAGCCCCCCAAGCCCAGTGCCTGTTCAGATCCCCTGGGGCAGGTCTCTTGTGGAGCAAGGAGGAATGTGGTGCACCACTTGGGGCCAGAGCTTTTTGGCTGGTAGCTGTTGTGGGTGTGAGTAATCTGCAAAATTGCTTCTACCTGGTTTGGGAAGAGGTTTCCTAGAACTGCAGGAACGAGCAGCTGTAAACAAACTGGGATGAGAGGTGAGGAGGGGACAAAGCTGGAGAAGAGCTGCAATGGGCTGTGCAGTGTTGCAGCCTTGTAAAGAGTTAAACTTAATCCAGGCCTAATTATCCCCATATGGCTGCGTCTGGCAGTGAAAGAAGGAGTTGGCCAGCACTGGGGCCTGAACAGTGGCTAAAATAAATTAAGGGGCCATGGTGCAGCCAGGGGGAACATCCCAGGCGGGGTGAGACAGGAGTTCAAGTCACAAGGGAGCGGGTGGAAAAATCTCCAAGAAAGGTGAGATAGGCAAAGGACATGGGCGAAATACCCAACACTGAAAGTGCCATGGCCGAGCATCTCCCTTGGTGTTGTCACCAGCCCCCCAGAATCCACCTCACATGGCTGAGGGCGACGGATCCTGCCCTGGCTCCGTCCCTCGGAGCCAGGGGACAAGTGAGTAACCCCTATGTGCTGAGCTGCAAGTGTCTGGTTTGGGGTGTTTCAGGGGGTTCAATGTGCCAGTGCCTGCTGGGGTCCAGAGACGGGTACTGCAGCCTCAGGAAAGCGGAGTCGCACTGGCTCCTGGTGCTCCCTGAGGGGGAGAGGGACAAGGGCGGGGCTGGGGGTTTTGGACCATAAACCTCGGCAAAGCATCCCACCAACAAGGTGGGGACACTCACTTCTGTGGAAGTCTGTGACAGCACTTCATCCATCAAGGATGCACCAAATAAAGCAGGATTAATTTTGCAATACATTGGCATCTGTTACCTTTGTAGCAGCAATTTCTCCTGGAATTTCCGGCAAAGGGTGCCTAGAAGCAACAAAACTCTGAGAAGCACCTGGTGCCTCTGGGAGGAGGTGCTGTGATTAGTTTGGGGGCTGGGATGATCTTGGCCTGGGATTTTTGTGTGGGGCAGGATGAAGGTGTCATCTTTTGCTGTCTTTGTGGGGTTTAAGCCCTATCTAGTGCTTTCTCATTTGCTTGGATTTAGCAGGAGGAATATCCCCGTGAAGATCCCTGGTTTTCCCTATGCAGGCTGGGGGCCCCTGTGTGCCTACGGGTGCAGGGATACAACCAGGGCTTGGGGCGGTGCATTCCTGCCCCCTCAAAAGTCGGCCGGACGGCAGAGCCGCCAAACAGCCCCCTTCTTCATGCTGATTCTTTCCATCACAAGCACGTCTTGTCTCCGTGGCCGAATGTCTTCCATAGACGGTGGAAAGTGAAATTTGTGCAATGTCTGTAGGAGGCTGAAGAAAGGCCCTTTGTGCGCCCCCCGCGCGGGCGCTGGGCAGCCTCCAGCAGCACCCTCGGCCGCCTCGCGGCTCCCGCCGGCGGCGTCAATGCACCGCTTGTCCAGAGACCGGGACCCACTCTTAAAGCAGGAGCTGGTCTCCCCCGGTTAGTCCCACCGGTGGCCCCGTCGGGGCGGGCACGGCTCCGGGGGGCCCCCCAGCCCCAGGATGTTTCTGTACTGGAGGAAGCGGGGTGCCTATGAGCTGGAGGCTTTACCGGCCGGCCTGGCGGGGCTGGAGTACGGGGCAGTGGAGCGCTTCTCCTGGAGCTCCAGCCTGGACGTCAGCGAGGAGCTCGGGGGTAGGTGGCTGGGGGGCTTTAGGCAACCGGCAGGCTGTGGCTGAGTGCGGCTGCCCAAAGCCGCCAGCCCTGGCAACGAGGGTGAGGGGTTGGGAGGAGCTCCTGCGTGCCGCCGGGATGCCTTGGGAATGGCTACAGGTGCAATTGGGGAGCGCTCAGCAAACCGCCCCGTGCCACCGGCGCCGCTCTCCCGGGCCCAGGCAGGCGTTTGAAGCAGCCGGCTGCCGCTGCCTTGCTCTCTGCAGCAAGGACGATCCGGTTTCAAAACTCGTTTGCCGTCACCGGGAGCGCCGGGTGTGATAGCACAGCCGGCAGCAGGAGAAGGAGGAGGTGACCGGGCGGGGAGAGGAGCTCATGGGGACAGGACCTCTCCTGCAGCCCCCGAAGTGTCTGGTGGGGCCCGGACACCCTCCTGCCTCTGCTACAAAGCGGAGCTCCTTGCGAGGAGCTCCCGGCCCGTGAGCCCGAGGCCCTGGTGCACGTGTGACCCGTGGGCTGGGTCGGCTTTTGGGAACGGCCACGCGGCTCTGGCCGTGCCGGCGACTGCGGCGTGGTGTTGGTCCCTGGCGCCGCCGGCCGCTCCAGCCAGCTTCTAGTTTTTGGTGAGTTTGGAAAACCTTTCCTTGGGTGCATGAAAGAATTTCTTATTTGTTTCCGTTATTATTCCCGATAGGTCAAGTGAAACGGCAGCGGCGGGGGGCGGGGGCCGGCCCAGCCCGGCGGGCGCTGCGGGGCGGCCGCGGGGACAGAGGCCTCATTGTGTTCCTGCCGCGGGGACAGCGCCCGGCCTCTGCTCCCAGCCCTGCTCCTGGAGGGCGACGAGCTGAGTCCTGCCCGGCTGCTTCTGCACCGTCAGCCAGCAGCATCCATAATGCCACAGCAGCCCCGGGACCGTCTCCCAGCTGGGAGCTTGAGCAAGCAGCACCATTCCGAGTTGCTTCCCCCCTTCTCCAGGCAGAAGCAGCAGTTTTTTCAGTGCTGCCTCAAAAGACAGACTGTTTTATCCCGCAGACTCTTTCTAACCCCGGCCTTTGCCGCGGTCTCGCTCGGGTCGGCATGGATGCTGTTTTTGTTGGCAGGAAGGATGCAGGAGAGGGGAGCAGTGCGGCGGGGAAGTCCCTGTGCTGCTGGGCTGGTGTAGTAGCCGCGCCACCTGGTAGAGCTGTGGCACTGTGGTACAGCCATGCCACCTGGCCTATCCACATCGCCGGCATCGGCTCCCTGCCCAGCAGGCAGCTTCCCAGCAGTGCATCCCTGCCTGCAGCGGGGATGTCCTGCCAGAGGGTGTCTGTACTGCTCGTTTGCCGCTTCGAGTCTGTTATTTTTAAACGATTAGGTTCGACACATAACAAAAGCCTTCAAAATAGGATTTGTTCCTAAGGCCGATTTAACTGTCAAAGCTTAAAGTGGCTCCTAAGCCCCGCTGGGGGCTGACAGCGGCTGATTTAGTGTTGCTGCTGTAGCCCCAGACCGTGCCAGCCCCAGGGGAGCTGGGGCAGGTCCGTGTCCTCAGCCTGTACCCTGGGGTGTTGAGCAGGAGGTGCCGGATTCTGTCACTGCTGAGCACACAGTGCGTTCCCGCGGTGGGGATGCATCACTGGCTCTTGGGCACGGGGCTTCATTCACCTGGATGAGCTGTGGGGTGGGCAGGAACGGGCTGAGTCCGAGTGCTTTGCCAAGCTCTTAAACCCGGGATTCGTGGTGTGGGGGCCTCAGCATGGCCGCGGAGGGGGCTCGCCACGGCACCCAGGCACTGACCCTATTCTCTCCACAGCCGAGCCGTGCCCAGAAGAGGAGACAGTGCTGAGCTGCCAGAACCCCGACTGCGCCGGAGAGAGGAGAGCAGCCAAGGTGAGTCCTGCGGGTGGGGGCAGCGCCGGGCAGCTGCTGCCTGGAGTCTTGTGGGTGAGAAAGGGCTCTGTTCAACTTGCTGCTCCCTGAAGGACCCCTGATCTAGTCAGCAGCCCCTGTCCTGTTGTGTGTCCCGGCCTGCGCCGGGTGTGCATTCCCTGCTGGTGGCGGGGTTCTGCTGGCATTTAACGGCACAGAGGCAGTTTACTCGTTTCCCCAAGCAGCCGCGATTTCGGCTAATCCACTCCAGCCCGTCTGTTCCCCCGCTCTCTAACGTGAGGCCAGGGAGGATTTAGGGTCCCTTCTCTCCCACCGGCTGTGCGCGGCCGGGCCGGACCCACGCCCTGGCTCCCAGAGAGTCCCCGGGGTTGCTGTGCGGGGCCGCGGGCGGTGTCTCCGGCGCAGCAGGCAGGACGGCCCGGGTGCACCGGGGGTGTGCCGCGGTGCTCTGTTTGCACGCCGGGCTGGCAGGGCCGGTGCTGCTGGGGCACACGTGGCACTGGGCTGTAGCTGCACAGGAGTTCAGCTGGGACTGCCAGGAGCGACTGAGGCCACCCTGCCGCTGTCACCAGACCCCTGATGGTGCCTGGCAAGTAGCAGGAGGGGGAGCCTGGTGTGGCTGTGGGTTCATCCTGCCGTGTCTCGGTACAAGATCGTGATCCCCCTTGCTTTGTGAGGCACCTGCTGAGGGGCGGCGGAGCTGCCGTGTGCTGGGAGTGCGGTGGGGCTTGGATCAGGAGCTGATCCCTGGGGTGGGCAGAGGGGTTTGGCCATCCCGCCTGGCCCCTCCTTCAGGGATGAGCCCAGGGATGAGTTGCTGGCACAGGGTGGATGAGGAGCCCCGCATCCCTTTGGGGCGGCTGCCAAGGGTCCCAGGGGATCTCACTGAATGAGTGCCAGCTGCGGGCACTGCCTGGAGCCCACGGCCATACTCCCATATACAGGTGTCACCATGGCAGCAACGCTGTGGGACATATGGTGGGAGAGGAGGGGGGCTGAGGGGTACAGGGTGTCCTGGTGCTGAAGCTGTCTCGAGGCCGGGGATAGGACACTCGTGGATGGCAGTGGGTGCTGCAGAGGGGCCAGCGGCCCCTCGGAGAGCGCGCGGGTGGTGGGAGCGCGTCAGCTCTGACCTCAGCAGCGCCGGGAGGAAGGAGGGCAGGAAGTGGGGGCGGCTGGAGCTGCACAGGCGCTTCCTCCCCACCAGAGCGGTGTACTACAGGCAAGCCCGGGCAGGACTGGCTCCTCCCGGCAGCTTCTCGCACCCCTCCTCATGCAGGGTGGCGATGGGGGTCCCACACGTGGTTGGGGATGTGATAGCAGTGCAGCAGGGCTTGCTTGCAGTAGTCGGCAGCACCACAATCCCCAGGAGTGGGGCCAGTAGGAGCCCCAGTGAGATGGGCACTGGCCAGGGGACACAGGCTGTGCACTGTGCTGGGGGCCTGGCCGGGGGTTTAAAAATAACCCTCTGTGAATGCCTGGAGGGGTTGGGGCCGCGGCTGTGGCCACACACAATCGGAGGAAACGCGCCGGCTTCGAGCATTGTTTGGCTGCAGACGCTCACTTCCTCCGTCCTGCCACGGGGACACGACTCTCGTCAGCACAAAGGGGCTGTGGGGTGCCAGGGCAGCCTCCTGGGCTGCTGCTGAGGTGCTGGTGCCACGGTGCAGGTGACTGTCCCTCAGTTCCCTGTCCAAGCCTCGGCATGTGCAGGTGTCCCAGGATCTCTGCTCATTGTGGTGGAACAGGGAGGGGCTCTGTGCTGCAGAAGCCCCTGTGTCATCACCATGCCCTACAGCACCCACTGCCGCATGGCCATGTCCTCTTGCTCATGCTGCTTTCCCTGTGCCCGCTCTGGCCTCAGCATTCCCTGTGAGCAATGTGCCAGATGCAGTTGGGCATGGGAGAGGGGACCCTGCTGTTTGTGGTGCTGGCCATCCCTCCTGTCAACATGTCACAGCTGGTGGCCCTGGGCAGACCCGGCCTGACGGATACATGTCCCCACAGGAATGCCACCATGCAGAGTGCCAGCGGCTGAGCCACAGCGGCCCCCTCAGCCTGTGTGAGCTTTGCGACGGCCGCCTCCATGGCGCCATGCACTTCGATGGCCACATCCGCTTCGACCTGCCCCAGCAAGGTGAGCCACGGAGAGCTGGGGCACTGCTGCTCCCGTGGCTCTGCGGCAGTGGTGTGGTGCAGGGATGGGAGTGATGGAATGCGCTGGGGGCTGGTGCAACTAAGGGGTGGCCATGGGATGCAGTGGGAGCCAGCACGGGGCTGGGGGAGCTGTCACAGCCCAGCTCAATGCCCGTTTTCAGGCTCCATCCTGGCCCGCAACATGTCAACACGCTCATGCCCCCCACGCACCAGCCCTGCTTCTGATGTGGAGGAGGAAGAGGAGGGTCCGGCAGAGAGCAGAGGGTGAGCCCCCAGCTCTGCACAGCCCCTGTGCAGCCCCAGCCCATGACATCCCCATCACCCTGCCTTCCCTGTGCCTGCAGGGAGCGCAGGAGCTCAGCACTGAAGCTGCCCAAGAAGAAGGCTTGGCGCAGACACACGGATGTAAGGCACTGGCCCCTCTCTCTGGGGCACCTCAGCAGGGCAGCAGCATGGCCCTGGTAGGAGGGAGGGAGGGCAGGAGGGAGGGACCCCTGGGCATGCAGCTTCCACCTCCCCAGGACCCCAGCAAGGAGTGCTTCACCCTGAAGTTTGACCTCAGCATCGACATCGAGGCAGAGATCGTGCCAGCTGTGAAAAAGAAGTCGCTGGGGTGAGTACTCGGGAAAGGTACAGGAACAATGTGGGGACAGATGCAGAGACAAATATGGGGCTCCTGTCCTGCAGGGAAGTGCTGCTGCCAGTCTTTGAGAGGAAGGCGATTGAGCTGGGCAAGGTGGACATCTACCTGGACCAGTCCCACACGCCGCTGTCCCTGCAGTTCGAGGCGTATCGCTTTGGGGGACACTACCTGCGGGTGAAAGGTGTGGCAGGGGCCCAGAGGGAGGGTGCTGCCCAGAAGCTCCCTGGGGAGGGAAGAGGGGACATTGACAACCTGATGCTCCCACAGCCAAGCCCGGGGATGAGCTGAAGGTGGAGCAGGCAGTGCGGGACGCCAGGTCAGCCAGCCTGCCCATTCTGCACCCTGCCAGCACTGCTGCATTCCTTGGGCCAGTGCTGGAGCCGCTGCCAGGACGTCGGGAGGGCAGTGAGAGCCTGGTGAGTGCCAGTGCCAGCTCTGGGGAGGGAGGGATTGGGGATGGGATGACAGTGCATGTGATCCCCTCGTAGCTGTTCTTTCTGGTGAAGATGGGTCATGGGGCAGCAGCATGATGTCTTCTCTATGGCCTTGTGTGGGCTGAAGTCCCCAAGAGCCACTTTGTCTCCTGGCTGTGCCATGCTGGCTGTGCTGTGCTGTGCTGGCTATACCATGGTAGTGTAGCAGCTCAAGCAGTGGCACCAGCCCTTTGCCAGTTACAGGCTGGCACCAAAGCAAAGGCAAACAGGAACCCTGGGGGCCCCAGCAGTGGCTGCCACTGGGTGCTACCCTGGCCCTGGGACTCGCCCTGGCCCCAGAACTCACTCTGGCTGCTGGCCCTCCTCTCACGGCCTGGCAGAGTGGTGCCTGGCATCTGCTGAGCACAGCTTGGTCCTGCCCCATGGACCCTGGCCCCAGATAAGGCGTGGGACCGGGCTGGGCGTCACTCCTGTGGGAGCAGGGTGCCAGGCCCGTGCAGAGCAGCTCTGCTGGGTCTGCCCAGGGGCACACAGTGCTTGGTCCTGTGCCAGCAGGCCCTGAGGGTGGCAAACTGGCTGCATGGCCGGGGCTGGTGGCTGCCCGTGTCCAGCACTATGATGCCTGGCTGTGGGACCGGCAAGGCTCTGGCAGGGCTGGGGGACAAGTGGGCAACCAGCCACCTCTGCGGGGATCTCGGTCCCGACTGCCTTCGTCGGGGCAGGTGGGCATCAAGTTGCACCGGGGCAATGGGGCTGGCGGCAGCCGGGGCACCTGGAGATACGGCAGCTCAGTGAGTAACAGGGACGGTGCCCATAGCAGCTCTATCCGCCTGGGTCTGGGGACGTGGCAGGGTGCGGGGCCGTGCTGGTGGCAGTGGCTGCAGCGTGTCACTTCCCAGGGCTTGGTGGGAAGCAGGGAGCCCCGGCCCTGTTGCCCTTTGTGCCGCGATGAGGAGATGGCAGCGGCCACATCCCGGCACGGCCCAGGGACACGCCGGGAGCAGCCGGTACAGCGGTGCCCGGGGCGGCGGGAGCCGCTTGGCCGTGACCCAGCTCTCGCGACCAGCCGGGGGGGCTTTGATCTCCGCCGGTGAATTGTTCAACTCTGGTAGCTTATCTGCCGAGGAGGGAAATTAGGTTTTCGGCGCTGGCCCCACCTCCTTTTGTTTCGGAGGAGCCCGGCCACAGCCTGCCCGGCCCCGGCTCTGCGGTCCGAGCCGGGAGTGCGGCTGGACGGGCAGCTCGGCCGGGTGCTGCGACCCTCTGGATGCCCTGAGCCCCCGCTGCTGGGGCCGCTTGTCCATGGCCGGCCGGACTCGGCCAGGCAGCACCCGGGGTCCTGCACCCCCGGGGCCCTGCACCCCCGGGATGCAGGTAGGCAGGTCAGTGCGGGCAGGGGAGCATGGCCGGGGGACCCCACTGCCCGGGGCTGCTATCTTGGGTGTCTGTCCCACGGTGCTCGAGGTCAGCCATGCTGCTGTCCCCATCCCGGTGCCATGGCTGCAGTGCTTGGCACTGACCCCGGGGACACTGGCTGTCCCCGCTGCAGGCTCCAGGACGGCGAAGGAAGAACATAACAGAGTTCCTGGGGGACACCAGCATCCCCAGCCCCGAGCCAGCCCTGCATGGCAGCAGCTCCCTGCCCACCAATGGCACTGACACCTGGAAGAACCGTGCCGCCAGCCGCTTCAGCGGCTTCTTCGGCTCCGGCACTGGCACGGGCTCCTTCGGGCGGGTAGGTGGGATGCAGGCATGGGGAGGGGGTGTGGGAACTGCCTGTGCTTATGCTGGGGACCTGGGATGGTTCCCGCCGAGGCTTCAGACCCTCGTTCCACAGGCAGAGCGAGGGGGTCCAAGGCATGTGCCCACTTGACCCTGGCCTAGCAACTCTGTCCTCCACTTTTGGCCAGGAGACTGAGAAGCTGGAGCAGCTGGTGAACAGGCTGCATGCCTACAGCACCTTTGGGCTGCCCAAGCTGCCGCCCCAGCTCCGCTTTGACCGTGACTCTTGGGAGGAGGATGGGGACGAGGCCGGGCTGACACTGGAGGACAGCTGGCAGCAGATCATCCAGGACACAGAGGTAGGGACAGGGCCTGGGGAGCCACAGGGGCTCTGCCAAGCCCCCCAGCAGAGCACTGACACTCAGCCTGGCAGGCCCTGTTGCGCCGGCAATGCCACCAGCAGGAAGCCATCTGGGAGCTGCTGCACACTGAGTCCACCTACATCCGGAACCTCAAAGTCATCACCGATGTGAGTGTTGGCAGCTACTGCACCGTGCTGGGGCTAAGGGGCCATGGCTGCAGCTCACCGGCTCCCTGCTCTCTCCCCACAGCTCTTCCTCTCCTGCCTGGTGAACCTGCAGGAGTCGGGGCTGCTCTGTGAGGTGAGTGGAGGGGGCTGCAGGGGAACAGGGTATTTGGGGATGGTCCTCAGCCTTGCCACGCCGCTGGGTGGCAAGTTCCCCAGCACTGCCCACCTCACCCCCACAGGTGGATGCCGAACGGCTCTTCAGCAACATTGGGGAGATCATCCAGCTGCACTGCAAGCTGTGGCGCAGCGTCATGGCCCCAGTGCTGGCCAAGGCACGACGGACCAGGGCACTACTTGACCCAACTGACTTCCTTGATGGCTTCAAGATGGTGAGTGGGGATGCCATGCTATGGGTGGGGAGCCATGTCATGCTGTGTTCCGCATGGTGACCCCCTTGTGTCCCCCAGTTTGGGTCCCTGTTCAAGCCCTATGTGCGGTACTGCATGGAGGAGGAGGGCTGCATGGAGTACATGCGGGCGCTGCTGCGGGACAGCGAGCTTTTCCGCACCTATGTGATGGTAAGGGGAGGGCAGGGGCCAGGGCTGGGGCTGGGGCGATGCCAGTGCTAACGCCTGCATGCCACAGTGGGCCGAGAAGCAGGAGCAGTGCAGCCGCCTGAAGCTGAGCGACATGCTGGTGAAGCCTCACCAGCGCCTCACCAAGTACCCACTGCTCCTCAAGTCTATCCTGAAGAAGACGGATGACCCACGTGCCCGTGACGCCATCACCACCATGGTAAGGGATCAAGGGTGGGGGGCAGCTGGGTCAGTCGCCCTGGGCCCCTCAAACCCACCACCACCCCTGGCACAGATCAACTCTGTGGAGCGCTTCATCAATGATGTCAACTCACGGATGCGCCAGCGACAAGAGCGGCAGCGCCTGGATGCCATCCTCAGTCGCATCGATGCCTACGAGGTGGTGGAGGGCAGCACAGATGAGGTGGACAAGGTAGGCTGGACATGGGGCTGCAATCTCCTGCCATGCCATGCCATGCCATGCCATGCCATGCCATGCCATGCCATGCCATGCCATGCCACTCAATGCCACCCTCTGCCACACTGCTATGCCACCCTGCTGTGCCATCCTCTGTCACTTCATGCCAACCACCCCATGCTATGTCATGCCATGCCACCTAAGCCACGTTACCCCATGCATCCCATGCTGACACTGGGGGCTTCCGGCAGCTGCTTAAGGAGTTCCTGAGGCTGGACCTGACAGCCCCCATCCCTGGCACGTCCCCGGAGGACACCCGGCAGCTCCTTCTCGAGGGCAGCCTGCGGATGCGGGAAGGTAAAGACAGCAAGGTGAGGATGAGGGGACAAGGAGGTCTTGGCCACAGCCCCTGCCCTGGCCCACCCTCCCTCCATCACCAACCGGCACCCATGGCCCCACTCCCACCCTCAGATGGACGTCTACTGCTTCCTCTTCACCGACCTCTTCCTCATCACCAAGCCCTTCAAGAAGGCTGAGCGCACCAAGGTGATCCGGCAGCCCTTGCTGGTGGACAGAGTCGTCTGCCGGGAGCTCAGGGACCCAGGTGAGCAGCACTGGGGGCAAGAGGGACTGCAGGGGGGTCCCTGGACACTGCTGACAGTTCCTACCCACAGGGTCCTTCCTCCTCATCTACCTGAATGAGCTGGGGAGCGCTGTGGCTGCCTACACCTTCCAGACCAGTGGGCAGTTGTGCCGCAGCTGGGTCGAGGCAGTGCGTAATGCCCAGGTAAATGTACATGGCTGGGTGAGGGACCCGTGGGTGCCCCCTGCACACCCCATTCCTCACTGATGCCCCCGGTTCCCAGAACCTGCTGCAACGGCTGCGGCAGCACTGTCGCGTGGAGGAGGAAGAGGAGGAAGAGGAGGAGGAGGAGGAGGAGGATGGTGAGAGTGGCACCTCTGTTGCCAGTTCACCTACCATCCTACGCCACAGCAGCGCCAGCCCAGACTCACAGCAGTGGTAGGGAGCCGGAGGGGGGGCCCTGCACACCCTCAGCCCGGCACAGGCCCCTCCTCACCTTCTTGCCTCCACAGCCCCTCCGACGGCTCCACCGAGACGCTCGCCATGGTGGCGGCAGACGGTGGCGACGAGCTCTCCTCCCCAGACTGGGACGCAGGACCCTTCAACTCAACCTCGGACGGCTCCTCCGTCAGCACCAGCGCCTCCATCGGCACTGGCACCTCTGCCGAGACCCCCACCTCTGCCGAAACCCCCACCCAGGAGCTGCCTGCAGGCGCCCTGCCTGTGCCCCCACCTCATGGTGTGGCCTCCCCAGGCAGTGGCTGCCGCTCGTCCTCCATCGACAGCGCCTATGGCACACTCTCACCTGCCTCCCTGCGGGACTTCGGCCAGCAGCCAGAGGGGATGGCTGAGGAGGGGCAGGAGCCCTCCCAGGCCCCTCCAGCTCCCCGGCCTGCCTCGCCCCGGCTGCGCCGCCGGACCCCTGTGCAGCTCTTGCCCTGCCCAGCCAGGGTGCTTAAGTCTAAGTCAGAGGCCAGCTTGCCCCAACTCCTGTCTCCCACTTCCCCAGGCCCCCTAAGCCAAAGCCGCAGCCTCTCTGACCTCTGTGCTGGTTCCCCCCGAACTAGCCAAGACCCTGCACCCTTGGATGCCCCCGGCAGCAGTGGTAGCTCCACGTCAGAGCTCTCTGAGCCAGAGGAGCCAGTGCAGAGCCCGGCATCCCTCCCAGGGGACCTCAGGCATGACCCTCCAACCCCTGCCCACCGGACCCTCTCAGACCCACAGTCGGCACAGCACCGCAAGCTGACACTGGCGCAGCTGTACCGGATCCGGACCACGCTGCTGCTCAACTCCACGCTGACGGCCTCGTAAGCACAAGCTCCCTGTTCCTGGGGGATGCCCCGGCCCTTCCAGGGGCTTCCAAGGGGCCAAGTCCCAATGCTGAGGGCATCTCTCCGCACTCTGTGTCTTGTAGGGAGGTCTGAGAGCCGTGGGTGTGGAAAGGACAGATGCATGGATGCACCGAGGAGCTTCTCCTGCTTCTAACCGTAGCGTAATGCTGGGGCCAGGCAGAGCAGGCACTGGGATGCCACACTGGTGGGGACATGGATGGGGATACAGACCAGTCCCCTTGGCGAGGACGTGTCCTGGGCATGGCAGCATGGGGCTGGACATGGCACATGGCTTGTGCTGGACCCTTGTCCACAGACATGAGAGTTGTCAGGCAGGGGGCCCTGGGGCTGTTGGGGGCTCTGGGAGGCTGTGGGTCAGCTCCTGCAAGAGAGGAAGGGATGATGATGTCGGCAGTGGTGAGTTGGGAAGGTGCTGAGAGGGACGGAACGCCGATGGCATGGTGCTGTGGATAGTGCAGGGAGGAGGCTGGGGCTGGTGGCAGGAGGGGACAGTGCAGGGCTGAGGCAAGTTTGCCCTGTGGGGTTGGCAGTGGATGGCAGCACCTGGGGCCGGAGTGTGGGAGCCACGGTGGGACATGGCGGTGGTCAGAGCCCCGGCTGCCCCCCCATGCCAGGCTGCACTCCACGTCCCAGCTGAGCAATAAACCCAGCTGGTGCACGCTCACGCCTACCTCGCTTCTCCTTTGGCTTCAGCGGCACCCAGGGCTGGGCAGCACCGGGGTGGTCATGGTTCAGCTGAGGGAGCCCCACCGGGACAGACAAAGATGAGGCTGAGGCCAGTTCCAGCCTCGTGTTGTGGAGCTGGGGGGGGAGATGGAGCCCTGGGGTGGGGGTCAGCACTGCTCCCCACACACCCTGCATCCATCCCCCCGCCACCCCTGCTGCTGCGGGTCTGTGCCAACGGGAAAAGGAGGGTGGCGGCCGGGCCCACGGCGAGGCAGTGCAGGTCCCTCCCGTGCCTAGCACTCCCGTCATGTGGTTTCGTACCCCCTGGACTAATTTCCAAAAAAGCATTTCCTCCTGCTGTGGTTGGGCGTAAAAGCCTGTGTGGGGCGCGCTGGTGCTCACTCACCACGCGTCGCGTGCTGCTGACGGCAGCCATGGGGTGCCAGGGCACCCTGCCTGGGCACTGAGCTGCCCCGACACCCCACTGCACCGGCTGCCCCGCTCCCCTCACCGCCCCGGCATGACCCAACCGCATCGGCCACAAGGATGAAGTGTTGCTGCCCTGGGGTGGCTTGGGTGAGTGCGGTGGTGTGGGGGTCCCATGGAGCCCTGGCGCCAATTGTGGGGTGTCCCATGGCTGTGGTCAAAATGGGTCTGGAGAAGGGAGGGAGGAAGATGGATTAACTCCAGTGCCAAGAGCGCCAAAACCACTTTCCCCTCTGGCTAACAGCTGGGCTGGGCTCTGCTTACCGAAGTGTTCATGGTGTGGCATGACCAGGGGGGCCACAGGCCATGAAGATCTCGGCCACAGACAGGATGCGGCCGTGGGGAGCGTGGGGTCAGTCATGGGGCTACAGGCAGGGCAGTGTCACTGGGATTGGCTATGCCGACAGCCTGCGGGCGGCTGCCTTCGGGACTGGGCACAGGGGTGGCGGCCCCGGCACTCGGGCGCCGGGAGCGGCAGC
The DNA here is from genome assembly GCA_013400915.1 of Pardalotus punctatus. Taxonomy (NCBI): domain Eukaryota; kingdom Metazoa; phylum Chordata; class Aves; order Passeriformes; family Pardalotidae; genus Pardalotus; species Pardalotus punctatus. The sequence continues at coordinate 7,637 of VZTX01006279.1, read as the reverse complement.
TGCGTTATGGGCGGGAGAGGCGCTTGCAAGGCACAGGCAGTGGTGGCTCTCCCCACCGCGCAGCCAGCCCTGGGCCCACCCCGTGGCCACGGCTCCCCTGCCCACCGGGCACCTGCTCCCCGCGCTGGGCAGGGGCTGCTGCCCGTCTGCAGGCGGGGTTAGCGGGCAGGGCCCCGCTGCGGGACGGTCGTGCCTCAGCGGTGACTCAGATGTGCCGCTGGCAGCTGAGGCTGAGGCAGTTGCCCGGATCTGTCGGCAGCGCTCTGCGTATGCGGGGCGGCCCAGCGCGGTTTTCAGTCTGCCGGTGGCGGCGAGTTTAGTAGAAAATGATTCAACTGCCGTAATCGGGGCCATCACGGCTGGGAAATCCAGCCCCCAGCGAGGAATCCCCTGGCTCCTTGCCCACACTGTCAGCGCCACGGTCCTCTCAGTCCGGGCCCGGCCTGTGGAAGGGGTGTCGGCGTAGGCACTGCTCACTGCCCCCACCGGGGCTTCCAGGGGAGTGGGGCTGCCCTGCGAACAGCACCTGGCACCCCGCGGGGGAGCAGTGACCTACTTTGGGACGCGCGTAACGAGGTGCGATAGCATCGGGGAGAGCATGAGCCAGGCACGTCTTCCTCTCGGGGAGGAAATCACCTCCTCTGTGAGGGAGATAAACCCCAGGAAAGTCAAAGCTGGCAGTGTTAACCCCTACGCGCCCGGCTGCCGACACCTCTCTGAGCAGGCGATCTCTGGCACCACCAGCAGTCCGTGTGCCTGATTCATTCATCCCCATCCCTGGGGACATGGTAGGGATCCTGTTGGCACAGGCGGTCGAGGATCCCGGTGCCGCTCCCTAGGCAGCCTGGAAGCCCCATTTGCAGAGCACACGGGGGCACCTGACCGCAGCCCCCTGGGCACAGACTGTGGCACAGTGGCCCCCACAGTGCCAGCAGGAAGTTGCTTGCTCGTGTACTGCGGGGAAAGCAGAGCACAGGGACTGCCGCGGGGCATTCCCGGCCCTGGGGCAGCACACCCACACAGCTCTGGCGCAGAGGGCCACGGCTCCAGCCGTTCTGCCCCGTGCAGGCACCGGCGTCCGCCCAGTTCCAGGTACGGCTCTGGCTCCAGTAGCCCAGCGTGAGCTGGTGTGAGGGCCGTCCCCCAGGGGTGCACGGCTCCTGGAACATCCCGGCTGCCTGCAGCCCTGCTCTCTCCCTGCTTGCAGGTGATCTTGGCAGCGCTGTGGCTGGTGGCCAGCGAGTCGCAGCCCCCAGGGTGGCGGGACCGCGCCGCGCCGCGCCGGCAGCGGGTCCTGGTGCAGCCGCTCCTCCGCCTGCGGAGACATGCCACCAGACTCCCCTGCCCCGCCGGCATGAACTGGATCGAGACTGCTCACCAGTGCTGTCGCCAGTGTCCCGCAGGTGAGCGCTGCCCGGCCCGTGTGGCATGGCACAGCACACCATGGCACAGCAGGTACATTGCTGCAGGTGACCGTGCTCCCTGTCACCCCACTGTCCCTGCAGGGAAATTCCTGTCCAAGCCCTGCACAAGCCCTGAGAATGACAGCGTGTGCCTCGACTGTCCCGCCGGCACCTTCCGCACCCAGCCCAACACCCTCAGCGAGTGCCAGGCTTGCTACGAGTGTGACCGACAAGGTGAGCTGGCACCACACCACACTACGCCGTACTGTGCTGTGCATTGCAGCGGTGCCATGGGGCTCACCGCCTGCTTTCTGCAGCTTTCCAGAGTGTGCTGAGCAACTGCTCGGCCACCAGCAACGTCGCCTGTGGCTGTGAGCCCGGCCACTTCCGTGTTTGCCTTGACCAGCACTGCAGCGAATTCTCTTGCCGGAAATGCCAGCCCTGCACAGGACGCCTCATCCAGCGACCCTGTGAGTGCTGCCAGCTGCCCCATGGCACAACCTGCCAGCTGTGCCACCTCTGGCTGTGCCACCCTGCTCACGCCCACCCTCTTCCCAGGCTCGGAGGCCCAGGACACTCTCTGTGACAGCAGCTGCAAGCCTGACTTCTACAGAGAGGGAGATGAGTGCCGACCATGCCACACGTAAGCATCGACCCTCCCTGTGTCCCAGCCGGGAACACATGTGGGGCCCATGGCATGACACAGCATGGCACCCATGGGTCCCATCTCCTTGCAGGAGCACGCTGGACACGTGTGGGAAAGAATGCCAGGAAGTGTGCAGCAGCAGCAGCAGCAGCGACCAAGGTATGGGGACAATGGGGCTGGGGTGGTGGAGTGTGGTCACTATGCCGACCAGCTGATGGCAATGCTCCTGCTCCTCCTTGCAGGCTCAGGTCTGGAGTATATCCTGCTGGGACTCACTGGGCCCCTCTTCCTGGGTGCCCTTGCCATCTACCACAAGAGGAAGAGGCTCTGGAATAATTCCCTGGCAGACGGTCCCCTTCCCACGGCATGTGCAGCCACCCCCATGACCAGGTCTGCAGCCACACCATGGTGCCAGTTCAGTGCCCAGAGGTGGGACAACCTGTGCTGGACCCAGCCATGCTCCCCACAGGGGACAGAGCATGCCACTGGCATGGTGAGGCAGAACCCCAAGCACCAGGCCCTGCTATGTGAGCAGCCCAGTGATGAGGGGGAGCCCTCTGCCCCCCTGGAGCCCCGCGGTGCCCTGCTGCAGGGCAGCCAGCTTTATGCCGTCATCGATGTGGTGCCGGTACGGCGCTGGAAGGAGTTCATGCGGATGCTGGAGTTGCGGGAGGCAGAGATTGAGCTGGTAGAGCTGGAGGTGGTCCACATCCGTGACCAGCAGTACGAGATGCTGAAGCGCTGGTGCCAGCAGACCAGCGCCACACTGGATCATGTCTTTGCTGCCCTAGAGCGCATGGAGCTGGCTGGCTGCGCTGAGGCACTGCGCCAGAGTCTGCCCACGGGACCCTGACCGCCAGTGTCAGCACCCTGGCACAGGGAGGTCCCAGCACCTCCACGTCTCACTGAGCATCTCACCCCAGCCATACCCCTAAGTATTGTTACTTATGCCGTGTAGACATTTTATGTCAGTTTTATGCCCACTTCCCACCTGCCCGTCCCCTCTATTTATGTCCCCCTGCTCCCAGGGCCGGGGAGGACCCCATGCCCCAGCACGTCAGCTGCCCAGCCACTCGCGGGACGAGCAGGCACTGAGCCCACCGCGAACCCATGGGATAGTTCTCAAGGCTGCCCGCTGCCGGGCGCTCCTTCCCCAGCCCCAATAAAGTGGTGTGTTCTCCATCCACCAGCTCCTGTCGTTCCTCACATGGCTGTGTCGGCCAGGCACCAGGGTCCCACTGGCCTCAGGGCCCCCACTGGTGATGTGGCCAACACAGGTGACAGGCAATGTGGGTGCTGGCAGACATGCAGGCGGTGTGGGTGATGGGGGTGTTTGTGGGGATGGGGGGCGGGGCACCGCTGTGGGTGAGCATGGTGTGGGTGGGGGATGGTGTGGGCAGCCCCAGGAAGGCGCGGGGCACTGCTGGCGGGGTTTATCGTTTTAATCGCTGGAAAGGCAGGAGGTCTGGGCAGAGGTGAGCCGGGAGCTGGCCTTGAGCGGCTCTGGAGGGGCGGGAATGAGGGCGAGAGCGCTGCAACGGCGAGTGGTGCCAGCGGGGAGTGCAGCGAACCAGCCGCAGCGGCCGAGCCGGGCAGTGCACAAGGAGCCGTGTGTTCCACGCCACGGCAGCTCGCTTTGCAACGAGCAGCATAGGGTGGCGGTGGGCTGGCGGCAGTGGGATGGGGGATGGGGGGGCCTACGGGTGCCTGGGGCGGTGGTGGGGGCTCCTCTGGTTTGGGTTATGTGGCCATCCACGGCAGGAGGAGGGTGCCGAGGCATGTCGTGGTCCATGGGAGGACCTTCCCGCCTCCTCCTGCTGCGAAGAGCTAGGATGCGGTGTGGCGTGGCTAGTGCTTGGCTATGTCCCCCTTCTTGAGGATGATCTGTCGCTGCCAGGGCGCCAGCTTTGTCTCATCGTACCCGAGAGTCCTTAGCTTTTCCGACTGCTCTTTCTCCTTCTCCTCCTCCTCCCTCTTCAGCTTCTCCTGCTCTTTCCTGCTTAGCAGCAGAGGGCACAGGGCGCCGCGGTCACCAGAGCCGCGGTAGCCACCGTGTCCATCCACCCAGGGAAGGGGCTTGCGGCACTCACCGTTTCTGCTCCCTGTGAAGGCAAAGGAAAGAGTGGGGTTAGCAGAGCCGCGGGAGTAACGGGCTGCTGCAGCATCCCCCGACCCTGGCTCACCTCTCTTCCTCCAGTTTCTTGCGCAGAATGTCCCTCCTCCAGGCCGGCATGCTGGCCAGGCGCGCCTCCTCTTCTTTCTCCTGCAACAGACAGCTGTGTTACCGGCACTGCCGGGAGCCCGCCCTCACTGCCGCTACCATGAGGCAGCAGCATCGTCCTGGTGCGTGGCATCACACCCTTGTGGCAGCCACCCTCCTAGCACGGTTCTGGCGGCGGTCACCAGCACATGGCTCGCCGACGCACCCCTCACTGCCCGCCTTCTGCCGGCGCCGGGAGGAGGAAGGAGTGCGTGGCGTGGCCAGCCCTTGCAGCACACCACAGCTTTATTGCATGAAACGCGGGGGCCCACGCTGCCCCGGCACCGCAAACACCACACCAGACGGGAGCGCAGCCCCCCCGCTGCACCTCCCACACAACACACAGCCACAGCAAGCGGCACACTGCAACCTCGGCCCGGGGCCGTGCAGAACAACACTCAGCCCTCTGCCAAGCTGAGCTGCACCACGAGCCACAGAGGTGGGCAAGCACAGCCAGGCACCAACCCACAGCTGTCCCCTGAACTTGCTCCCGCCTCGCGCCACACCACTGGCACAGCCTGCAGTAACCCGCCGGACTCAGGTGTCGAACATCTCTGCCTCCTTTTCCTTCCAGAAGGAGAAGCTGCGGTCAATGAAGCGGCAGACGTCCTCCTCGCTGAACTCTCCCAGCTCCGGCACTGGCACTGCTGCCCCCTGCCCTTCCAGGGCCACGGTGGCGGGCACTGGCAGGCTCTCTGCCACTGCCACAGGGTTATCCCCAAAAAACTCCTGCACGAGGTCCTCAAAGCCGTCCAGCCAGTGGCGGAGGCCAGCCTCGACCTGCTCCAGCACAGTGCGGTGGAAATGGCGGACGCGGTGCCAGCTGTGGCTGCCCAGGCGGTCAAACATCTCGTAGCAGAGGAGGTGGCGGAAGCGCCGCTCCTCGGGGCTGAGGGGCATCTCCAGCAGCTGGAAGTATCCCAGCATGAAGAGGTCGAGCGGAAGGCTGTCGTGGGGCATGGGCGAGCCGCCGACGTGGGGCAGGAAGTGCTGGGGCCAGTATAGCACCGTGGTGCGGCTCAGCCGCCGGATCTGACGCCCTGGGACACGGCGGGCGACACTCCTCCAACGGGCCAGCAGTCGCCCCGCTGCCGGTCGCCGCCTCCCCGGCCGCCGCGGCCGCTCCTCGCCAGACACTGCCGCGAGTGCCCGCTTCTTCCAGTGTTCCAGGAAGAGGAAGACGGCGCGCTCCTTGCACCCCTTGGTGCGTTCGTGTGGGCTGCTTGGCTCTGGCAGCGCTGGCCTGCTCCGCCGCAGTGCCCCATCCCCGTACTCCTCCTCCAGGATGGGCCGGCGGGTGCTGCCAGGGGGCTGCACCCGCTTGCGCTTGGTGACCCTGGGGGGAGGTGCAGGGGGCCCCCCTGGCCCCTCGTAGTTGGCCTTTAGGCTGCGGACGGAGACGCCGCAGCCCAGGATCTCGCGCCGGGCGTCGTGCTGGGCACCAGAGCTACCCGCTGCTCCCCCCGCCCCGGGGCTCTCCCGGCCCCTTAGAGTAGCTGGCGGTGCGGCCGCGCTCCTCGGCAGTGCGGAGGACTGGCTGCCGCTAGCAGGCGCGTCCTCGTGGGCGAGGGCGAGGCGCCGGGGTGCCGGGGGGGCGGAGAGCGGCACGAGTGGCGGCAGCTCCGCCTCCGGCCCCCCTGGAAGCGGCTGCCCCGGCTGCACCTCGTGCATCACCCGCAGGCTCCCCAGCTGCCTCTCCAAGTGCTGCATGTCCTCCTCCCGCATCGGCTGCCCGGCGGGTCCCGGCATGCCCCCGCGGGCCGGTGGCCCGTGCCGGCACAGGGGCGGCGAGCGGCTCCCAGGCTGCGGCGGGAAAGAGGGCAAAGCGGGTCTTGAGGCCATGCCGCACACACCTCGTGCCACTGCCGCCGTGTGTGGCATCCCCGGGGTGTCACGCCCCTGCATGCAGGTAGGGTAGTCCCCCAGCCCAGCTGGGAGCCGGAGGCAATGCCACGCACACCATCTCGCCAGGTCCTGAGCTGCTTGGGCCATGCCCGCGCCGCGCTCGCCGCCGCAGCACGTGGGACCCCCCTACCTTGCGCCGCTGCTCCTCTTCCTCCTGCATGCGGAGCTGCAGCTTGCGCACCATCACCTGCCGCTTCCACTCGGGGATGGGCCGGCCCTGCTCGTCCTGGCTCGGCACCAGCGCCTCCACCTCCACCGCTGCCCCAGCGCCTGCTGCCGGCACCGGTGAGCTCCCGTTCAGCACTGGCTCTGGTGAGCCCTCTGCCAGGCAGCGTGGTGGCCCAGCAGCCTCGGGGGTGGCCGGCGGGGTGGGCGTCCTGGTGGGTGACGGGGAGGACACTGGCGACTCTGCCTGTGGAAGGAGGGAGGGAAGGAGGGAGGGAGGGAGGGCGGTGGGCACTTGCCGTGCTGTGCTGCGCCGCGCCACCGGCTCCCCTGGCCCCCATCACCACCTACGTTGGCCCCTGCCTGGCCGCTGCCGGAGAAGACGGTGGTGAAGCCTTTGCTCTGTGGCGTCGGCTTGAGGCTCTTCCCAGCCTTGATCTCAGCCAGCAGCTCCGAGTTGTCGCCGGTGGGGGACATCATGTTGAAGGACTTGGTGCCTGAAGAGGGGCGGGATGGGCGGTAAGCATCCCTTCTTGTCCCTGCTAATCCCCCCATCAGCCTGCAGGGTAGGGGGGCGGTGGGGTGTCTGGCTGACTGCCCTCCCCCCCGCTATCCAGGAGCCCCTGGAACGCCCCTGAAGCAGCATCCTGACACCCAGCTCAGCGGGTCCACAGGAACAGCACATCACCTAGCTCCTGGGTCCATCAGACCCCAGTGGAGCAATCCCCCAGCACCCAACAGCCTGGCACCCCAGCTCCACAGATCCATAAAACCAGCTTACAGAGTCCACGGCACCCTGCTGGAGCAGCACCCCAGCACCCCAACACCCAGCTCTAAGGGTCCCAGCCTGGCCCCAACCCCGAATGCCACCCCATGCCCCCGAGGCACTATGCTGCAACAGAAGTGTGCCTCTGGAGGATTGGCTCCATGGCCCGTGGCAGCCCCGGCACTGCAGGACGGCCCCTACACTCCCCTGGCAGCTCCCGGCAGCGATGCACAGACAGCCTGGGCCAGTCCCCCTGCCATCCCGGTGTCCAAAGGGCTGCGTGGCACCGGCACCCCGGGGATGCTCTTCCCACTGCTCGTGCTACCCGCCCCGCGAGCACCCACCGTCCGTGCCAGCCATGCGTGAATCCCTAACGGCCCATGGTACCGTGCCAAGGCAGAGCCCCCTCCCCGCGGCCGGCGCCCGCAGCTCGCCCCGCTCGGCCACGCCACGCCGGAGCCACAGGGCTGCGGGTGCTGAGGGCCCAGCGGG
>VZTX01006235.1:0-25285 GCA_013400915.1 Pardalotus punctatus | reverse complement strand
CCGGGGTAGCGCTGCGGCGGGCACGGAGCTGGCTCCGAGGGGGGTTCAGCCTGGGCGGGGATGGGGCCCGGCCCCTTGCGCCCCATCCCCCCCCGGGCCCTGCCCCATCCCCGCCCCGACCCCCGGCTCGGAGCATCCCTGCGGATGGGGCTCGGAGCGTTCCCACAGCGCCCCGCGGGAGGGCCCAGCCCTGCCACAGCCCTGCCGCTGGGCGATGGCAGGTGGTTCCAGCATCCTCATTCAGCGCGCCGCTGGCTGCCTGACATCCCTGCTGGACACACCTGGCTGCTGCCACCTGCTCCGGGTGGCGGGCAGGGAGCCGGGGGTGGCACTGGGCGTGGATGTGCTGGGTGGGTTGGGGACAGCCGTGGTGTCACCCGCCGTGGTGATTCTGTCAGCTGGGACACGGGGTGGCCTGGCTGTCCCCCCCTCGCCGTGGGTGGGCAGGGGGGCTGTGCCCCCACTCTGCTCTCCTTGGCCTCTGACCTTTGCTTCACCTTGAGCCTGCAGACGCCATCTGTTTGGCAGCAGCAGTTCAATGCACGGCTCATTGTGGCAGGGCCCCGCTGTGCCGGCAGACAATGGGGGCCCCCTCACCCGCGCCACGCCGGGCTCGTCACGGCTGTCAGGGCTCCAAAAAGCCCGAGGGATGCAGCCCAGCTTCTGCGGGGAAGCCCCGACCTGGCTGTGCCTGTGCAGGGAGAGTGTGAAGCAGCACGGGGGGCTGCACCCACCCTGGCGCATCTGCGCCGCTGGCTGTGCGGAACAAAGAGGCGGGAGAGAGGGCTTGGGGCTCTTGGGTGACATAGTGGGGGCATCTGTGATGGGTGAGGAGGGAGAACTGAGGCTGCCAGACCCACCCTTCATATCCCTGTGGTGGATTGCTGTGGGTCTTGCTTTGCCATTCAAGTTCCCTCAGTCTCACTCTACCAGGGGTGATGGTGGAAGTTGCTGGTAGCTTCCCAGCCTTGCTTGGTGGCAGGACTGGCTCTTTGGCATGCTGTGATCTTCCCAGAGGTCCAAAACACTCCCAGCTGGCACATGGTAGGTTGGCAGCAGCTGGGCAGCCTGAGGCTGGTCTGTTCTAGTGGAAGAAGGTGCAATGCCACATGTAGCCTGCAAGAATTTCCCTGGTTTGGTGTCAGCATCTTGAGGTCTCCTTCACTGCTTCATCTGCCCCACATCTGTGCTGGATCACACCTGGGTGACTCACAGTCTGTGTGTCCTTCCTCAGGTGCTGCCCACTGCCAACCAGTCTGTGCAGACGTGCTGCCTGCTCTGTCACCGGGAGCGCAAGGACTGGGGAGGGCCGTCCCACAATGGGCTGGTTTCCCCAGGCGAGAGGCTGCCACCGGACTTCGTGCCAACGCTCGTGCAGAACCTCCTGGGAGAAATGCCACTGTGGATCTGCCAGAGCTGCCGGAAGAGCGTGGAGGAGGAAGAGCGACGGGCGGTGCAGGAGCAGGCCCTGGCGGTACGCAGCTACGGAGCTGGGGTTGGAAAGCTGGGGCTCTAACTGCGGGAATGTGACACTGACCACGCTGTGGCACTGACTGGGTGTGTGGCTCCCATCCTTGCTGTGAGCTGAGTGTCCCAGACATCCCAGCCTTCACTGTCCTGCCCAGGGCTGCCGCTGGCTCAGCAGGGACAGGCCGTGGTGTGGCAGTGTGTGGTGCTGTGGAGGCTCATGCAGCAGCCTGCCATGGCTTGGAACTGCTGGGCTGGCAAGGCTGACAGTGCCACTGCTTTCCTGCCAGCCTCGCTCCACTGCGCGTTGTGCCGTGTCCCCCGGCTGCAGGGCTGCTCCCTTCATGACGCAGAGAGAGGCAGCAGCTGCCAGGGCAAGTGCCTGCCTGTGCGTGGAGCTTGGGTAGAAGAGCTCCCTCCTGCCTGGCTTTATTTAACCCTGCCCTGGTGTGAGTGGGACCAGCACAGGTGCATGGCCCTTGGCATAGCCCAGCCTCTGGGAGCCAGGCTGTATTGGTGTTGGATGGATGGGGTGTTTGTCACTCCCAGTACAGTGACAGAAGTGGTTCTTACGAGCTGAGCCCCTGCTGCAGTGGAGGGAGTCTTGGTGCTGACACCCTGGGACAAAGGGCATCCCCTCATAGCCGCATCACTCTGTGTTTTCTTTGATAGGTCTCATTGTCTCACACATCCTGCAAGTCACAGTCTTGTGGGGGTGGCTCACACTCCTCTTCCTCCTCCTCCTCATCTTCTTCCTCCTCGTGCCACGGGAACTCAGGGGACTGGGACCCCAGCTCATTCTTGTCTGCTCACAAGCTCTCGGGCCTCTGGAACTCGCAGCACACCAATGGGACCGCACAAGGCAGCCCCCTTGGGACCCCCACAGCTGCACTAGGTGAGTTGAAGCTGGCTGTGGGGTTGAGCAGAGCTTTCTGCCCAGTTCTTGGTTTAGGTGGTTTCTTTGTGGCAAGGGTGGGCAGGCTGAGCCTCTGAATCCCAGTGTCAGGAGTATATTGGGCCTCTTTGGAAAAGGCAGATGGTGCTGGGATTCAGCCCCAGCTCCGCTTTCCTTCCAGGCGACAAGCACCCTGGCCTCGCCCTGTCTCCAGAGTGTGCCAGCCAGGCACCGGCCATGGCACCGGGGCTGAAGGCCTGTCCCTACAGCCACACGGCCTCTGCCACCTCCAGCAACGCCACCCCCGGCTCGCCTCTGCCTACCTCACTCGACTTCTGCAAGACGCTGCCGAAGCAGTTCAAAAGCTTGTGCCGGAGGGCCACCCCGCCAGGTGAGTGTGCAGGGACAGCCCTGGCCACAGCCTCCTGGCCTGCTGCTCCAGAGCCTTTCCCCTTGCCCTGCTCCCCATGGGGTAGGGCTGGATCCTGTGGGGGAGGCACACTGACCCCAAGGCCCTGTGTGAGCAGGGATGGCTTCTATCCCAAGCACTCCAATGCCTGGGAGGAGAAACAGCTTGTGCAAAGGTGGTGGGTGGCTCTGAGCATGGCCCTGGTCTGTGCAGCGCAGCCACTGTCTGACTGTCTCTGCTCCCACTCCTCTGCAGGTGAGGCCTTCCACTCCTCAGAGCATCATCAGCACTCCGACCTCACTGCTCCTCCCAACAGTCCCACCGGCCTCCCCTCCCAGCCACCGGCGCTGATCCCCTCCAAGCAGACACCTTCCCACCAAGGGCCCTTTGGCTCCCCGCCACACATCCCGCTGGGCACCTCCTCACAGGCCGCGCTCTTCCCTGCTCCCAGCGCGCAGGCAGCGGCCCCAAAGCCGGTGTCTGAGTCCCCTCCTGCTGGCGCGGCCTCGCACAGCCCAGGGCCGTGCAAGAGCCCTCACCTGCCCCCTGCCAATGTGCCGCTGCTGAAGATGCCGCCGCCACTGTCGGGCTGTGCTCACCCCTGCAATGGGCACTGCAGCACTTCTCTCATCCCTCCTCCTGCGTCCCACCAGCTGCCCAGCACCAACAGGTGAGTAGAGAAGCCCAGCCTGCTTCCAGCCTCTCCTTGTGGGGCCTTGTGCCTTTTCTCCTCTCTCTGCCCATGGATGCACTTTGACCTGCAGAGGGACTGGCCACCCAGGCATGGTGGTGCAGGAAGCTGCTGTCTTTGTGGGCCAGTTCTGCTGCTGCAGACCCCTGGTCTCTGAGTGTTAATCTCTTTCTCTCCGAACACGTGTTCTTCCTGTTGCTGTCCTTTGGTTCTGTGGTACAGAAGAGGCTGTGCTTGCTCCTCCTCCAGCTAAAAGACCCAAAGGAACTGCCTGGTCAACCTGCTATTGGCCAACAGAACCTTTGTTGATGAGACCTGTCAGGCAGCTATGGCACTGAGCAATGGTCCTTGAGAAGATGAAGCCTGTGTATTTGTTCTGCTCACCTGCTCCCCTGGCCCCCTTTGGGCTGCCTGTGCCCTGGAAGAGAACACACTGGTTCCTCTCCACTAATTAGCTCTCCCTGTGGAGAGCCAGCCAGGTTCCGAGCTGGAGCTTGAAGAATGGTACTGTGGGCCATGCCCTGGCCTCCATTTCTCTGACCTGGGTACCTGTGCCCATGTGAGCTGGACCTACCTGCATGTGGGGATGTCTGGCAGCTGCACACTGTCCCAGCCCGTTCCTCACCTGTACTACTTGCCACACCCTGCCCTGCTCCCAGCCCAGGGTCTGGGAGAGTGCTGCTTGCTGGGGCTCTGCTACACCAGCCTCCTGCTGGCCAGAGGCCCTGAGGGCTGGGAGTGACAGATATCTGGTGCCATGGGCTCCTCTGGTATCTGCCCTAGAGGAGGAGAATGTAGGGGAGGGGCTTTGTCCTCCAAATTCTTCTGCTTGGGCACAAGCTTCCCCAGGAGGGCTGTTCCTACATGTATAGCATGGGGCAATTTTTAAGATCCCCTGGCGCCTGCTCACCTCTGCTCTTCTCCCCTTCTCTTCAGGGACCCCTCTTGCAAAGGGCACAAATTCCCAAATGGTACCAGCTGCCACCCGCCACAGCCCTGCGAGGCAGACGAGGGGCTCGGGGAGGATGAGGACAGCAGCTCGGAGCGCAGTTCCTGCACCTCCTCCTCCACCAACCAGAAAGATGGGAAGTTCTGCGACTGCTGCTACTGTGAGTTCTTCGGCCACAATGCGGTGAGTGAGGGTCTGGTCTTGCAGCCACCCGTGGTCCTCGTGTTGCATGGGGAGACATCACTTAGTCCTCATGCCCAGAGTGTGGAGGTGGGCAGGTCTGGCCACAGCTGTTTGCTGCGGGCACACACATCCCCCGCTTCCTTTCTACCCTGCTTCATCAGCCTGCTGGTCCTTTGCTCCCAACTTGCAGCTGCCTGCCCAGCCCCGGGGCTCGGAGCAGCTGGCCAAGCCCTGTGGCTTCACAGTGGAAGAGTTCAGTAGAGCTGTACTGACTTGTCTCACTGAGACCGTGGGGAAGGGAGTGACTGGAAGGTTGGGGGGCTCTTGGGGGAGCTGGGGCTGCCTGCCCCTTATACTGGCTGGTGTCCGGCTGACAGCACTCGCCTTCTGCAGCCCCCAGCCGCTCCCACCAGCCGCAACTACGCTGAGATCCGAGAGAAGCTGCGCTCTCGCCTCACCAAGAGGAAAGAGGAGCTGCCACAGAAACTAGGGCACAATAGCAGCTCAGGGGAGCCTGCTGTGGACCACCGCAATGTGGACGAGCTGCTGGACTACATCAACAGCACAGAGCCCAAGCCCTTGAACAGTGCCAAGGCAGCCAAGCGGGCACGGCACAAGCAGAAGAAGAAGGTGAGGCTGGGCAGGGGCCAGGGATACAGGAGGAGGGCAGGGCAGGGCTGTGCTCCTGGCAGGCTTTTCCTTCTCTCCTTGCATCCATTTGGGTTCTTGAGCTCTGTGTCTGTCTTCCCCAAGGTGGCAATGGTGCCTAGCCCCATGTAGGACTCCCTCTGCCTCTGTTCCTGCAGAAGGTGGCCCAGCCCTCCTGGGTGCTTTGGGTTGCACTGTCCTACCTGCTCCATGCCACATCTCTAACACCATACATCTCTGGTAGGGAGAAGCAGTGCCATGATGGCTCTTTCTGGTGCCTGGTCTCCTGTCTGGTGCCCAGAGCAGTGTCAGGTGTGCGGTGTTCAGCTGTTGCGGTGCCCATGGCGGACATGTAACGCTTTGGGGAGTGTGGAAGATGTGGGATGGTTGTGCTGAGCAACTGCCCTTGGGTTTGCTGTCAGAGAAAGCTGGAGCAAAGCTCCGTGGCCTGTTCCTGTGGTTCTGTGGCACAGCCCAGATGATCCTCATGGTACCTGTGTTGCAGGAGAAGGAGAAAGCCCAGCTGGAGGCGGAGGCCCAGAAGCGGGCAGAGCGTACCCCTGCAGCCAGCCAGGCCAGGGAGCCAGCTGAGGAGAAGCTGCTGGAGTGGCCGGAGCTGGAGCTGGAGCGGGTGAACAGCTTCCTCAGCAGTCGGCTGCAGGAGATCAAGAACACCATCAAGGACTCCATCCGGGCCAGTTTCAGTGTCTATGACCTCAACCTGGATGTCAATGACTTCCCCAAGAAGGCAGCTGTCCTGGAGCAAAAGAACCTGCTCTCCAACCTCAATGGGTCTTCTGACCTGCAGGACATAGACCTGGCGCTGGCCCCACTCAGCCTGGGCCCTGCCAAGAGCCACACACTGCTGCGGGGAGAATTGGGCCCCCGATGGGGTGAGGGGCCTGGGGAGCCTCCGCCAGCCCTGCCAGCTGAGAACGGTGTGGTGAAACGCCTCAGTGCCGTGCCCAGCCTGTCCCGCATGATCTGGGTGCAGTCCAAGGCTGCGGACTCTGCTGCGGATGGCAGCGGGCTGAGCCCAGAGCCCAAGGAGGGACCGCAGCCCAAGGGGCCGGAGCTGCCAGAGTCGGTGCCTGCGGGGAGCCGGCAGCGGAAGAACAAGCGGCAGAACGGGCAGGCAAAGAAAGGAGAGAGCGGCGTGGCTGTGCCCGGTGGCCAAGCCCGGCTGGAGAGCCCTGGTGTGAAGGGGCAGGTGCTGGCAACCAAGCACCCTTCCAAGGCCAGTGCCCCGGAGCCCCAGCAGGCGGGTGGCTGTGCCGAGCCCGGGGAGAGCGGCAAGGGGCAGCCCTGGGGCTGTGGCAGCACCAGGACGGAGAAGGAGAGAACCGGCGAGTGGAAAGGCCGGAGGGGAGAGGGCAAAACAGAGCTGCCGGAGCTGGTGCAGCAGCAGCAGCCCCCTGCCCTGGCCACCCCCCCTGCCCTGGGTGGCTCCCCACAGCCCAAGGGCAAGAGCAGGAAGAGCCGGAATAAGGTGGAGAAATCCAATACCTCGATCGGTGAGTTCTGTGAGTGCCACTCTGTGCTACCATCCTCACAGTGGCCCCTTGCCCAGCTGGCAGCCCCTTGCCTGCCCTGCAGCACTGACCTTCTGCTCTGCTTCCCCAGATGATGTGTTCCTGCCCAAGGACCTGGACGGGGCAGAGATGGATGAGACTGACAGAGAAGTGGAGTATTTCAAGAGGTGAGGGGGAAGCCCCGGGGGACTGAGCTCTGCCAGTGGGGCTGGAGGCACGGAGGGGCTGGGGTCACAGAGGCGCTGGGGGTCCCGGGGCACTGGGGGCTGACCTAGGCTGTCCTCTCCCTGTCAGGTTCTGCCTGGACTCAGCCAAGCAGACGCGGCAGAAGGTGGCCGTGAACTGGACCAACTTCACCCTGAAGAAAACCACTTCCAGCGCAGCCCAGTGAGGTGCGGAGGGGCCACCCCTACCCACCCACGGCCGCTCGCCTCTCCTCACTGTGCCCCCCGCCTCACCTCGGTGGGGTCCCCTCCTTCGCGGGGGGCCCCGGTGCTCTCCTGCCCCGCGGGGACCCCCGGGGCTCCCTCCATCCTCCTGCCCCTCCCCGCGGGGTGATCCCGGCCGTCCCGTCCCCCTCTCCGCGGGCACACCGCTCCCCGTGCCGCGGGGAAGGACCGTGCTGGACCCAATAAAGAACTTTTTAATTTTTTATTTTATTTAAACCCCGCTGTCTGCTGCTTTCTGCCGCGCCGGGGAGGTCGGGAGACGGGAGGGAAGGATGTGGAACGCGTTCTGCGCAAGTTTGGCCGTCGCGGGGACCCGTCGAGCCGAGTCGCACCTCCCGCCCAGTGGCGCGTTCTGCGTGTTGCTATGCGACGGCGGCGTGCGTGGTGACGTCACTTCCTAGATCCCTTCCGGGAAGGAGCCATGGAGGCCGTGCCGGAGCGGAAGGTGGGAGCGGGCCCAGCCTCCGGTACCGCCGGCCCTGTGCTCCCGGTGCCACCCCGGGCCGCCTCTCACCGCGCGTCTCCCCACAGAGGCAGCGCGAGGAGCCGGCGGACACGTCCGACCTGTCCGGAGAGGATGATGACGACTACGTGCCCTACGTGCCCGTCAAGCAGCGCAAGCAGCAGATGGTAATGGGGTAACGGGGCTAGGCGGGGAGGGCTCCGAGCGGCCCTCCAGCCGCGAGGCCGCTCACTCCGCCTCGACCCGCGTCCTTCCAGCTGCAGAAGCTGCTGCAGATGCGGCGGAAGGTGGTGTCGGAAGAGGAGCAGCGGGACAGCGGGAGCGAGCAGCGCGGGGACGAGGATGACATCCCGCTGGGGCCCCAGTCCAACATCAGCCTGCTGGACCAGCACCAGCACCTCAAAGAGAAGGCAGAAGGTAAGAGAGGAGCTGGTGGGGGGACTGGGTGGCTTTTGGGGGACAACAAACCCTCTCACTGCTGTTTCCTGGCTCTTCCACAGCTCGGAAGGAGTCAGCCAAGGAGAAGCAGCTGAAGGAGGAAGAGAAGATCCTGGAGAGCGTGGCAGAGGGCCGCGGTGAGTGGGAGCTCTGTGTCTCAGATCTATCTCCAGAGCTCCCAGGCCAGCAGGAGAGCTGTTCCCTGCCTTGGGAATGCTCATACCCGGGGGTGGGACTGGAGGTGACAATGGGCCCCCTCGTTTGGCACTGCCTGGCTTAGCTGAGACATGGCTGTGACGGGGCTCTGGGCACAGCAGCACCTGTGCTCTGAGGGGCTATCAGTGCTGCTTTTTCCCCTCCTCTGTATCCGGACATGATCTCCCAAGCTGTTTGCCCAAGTAGCTCTCAGTAGGGTTAACGTGGATGTGGAGAGTTTGCTCTGACTCAGCATCTTTGTTCCTGCAGCTCTGATGTCAGTGAAGGAGATGGCCAAGGGCATCACCTATGATGACCCAATCAAAACCAGGTTAGTTCCACAGCACAACATAGAGGTTGTCCTTCTGAAAACATCGCTTTGTTGTGGCTGAAGAGAGCTAGAAGCCACAGAGTCTTGCAGGAGCACTGCAGCTCTGCCGCCTCTTGCCTGAGTGACTGGCTTTGTGCCATTGTCTGTAAGATCAAAGGCTGTTGAGTCACCTTGGATGATGTTTTTTATACAGTAGAGCTTGATAAAGCACGTTTATGTTAAACTAGAAGGCCTGAGGGTGGATCTTCAGGTCTGGGAGGTCACTAAACCAAAGAGACTAGAGGAGCCTTTGGAGCCAGTGCTGCTTGAGGCAGAATTGTCAAGGTGGTGATTGATCAAAGGTTGGACTCAGTGATCTCAGAGGTCTTTTCCAACTTCAGTGATTCTGAGGCAGTGTCAGGGAGATGATTGAGGTGTGTCCAAACATTTTTGGCATGTTCCATCTGCCATCCATAGGCTGTTCTCAGCTATTAGCTTGGCACTTTTCATGGAGATTTTGGGGGTGGGTTTAACACATAGAACTGGCTTAGATCTGCTCCTATGCTCACTCCACAGAACCCCTTGAAGTTACCTGCTTTACCTGGGTGGATGTTGGAGCCTGACAAAGCTCCCGTGAATTCCTCCATGGGAGCTGGTGGCTCTGGAGCCCTGGCCTCATTCTGCACCATGACCTGTTTCTGTTGCTTTCACAGCTGGAGAGCCCCTCGCTACATCCTGGGCATGTCGGAGGCACGGCACGACCGTGTGCGCAAGAAGTACCACATCCTGGTGGAGGGGGAGGGCATCCCACCCCCCATCAAGAGCTTCAAGGAGATGAAGTTCCCAGCAGGTAGGCCAGGAGAGGAGCCTGGAAGGGATTCCAGCTTTTTTCTGGGTGTTGGCCTGAGGGGTGTTTGTCACTGGTGGAAAAGCTGCTGCTAGGACCTCAGTGGAAGAAGAGAGGGAATAGTTCAGATCATGAACATGTGTTGTCCCTTGTTCTCTGACAGCTATCCTGAGGGGTCTGAAGAAGAAAGGGATCCAGCAGCCAACACCCATACAGATCCAAGGCATCCCCACAATGTGAGTGCTCTGTCCCCATACCAGAGTACAGAGCAGTTGCTCCCACAGCCCACTCAGTGGTGTGGACTGGGTGCTCTTCCCTGGTGACAGATGCACCCTGCCACCTTGCTCAGCCCTGGAGGTTTGAGCTATTCCATGATGTTCCTCCACCCCATTGGCTCCATTTCCCTGGCAGCCTCTCAGGAAGGGATATGATTGGCATTGCATTCACTGGGTCTGGGAAGACGTTGGTGTTCACCCTCCCGGTGATCATGTTCTGCCTGGAGCAGGAGAAGAGACTGCCGTTCTCCAAGCGAGAGGGACCCTACGGACTCATCATCTGTCCCTCGGTGAGTGTAGGGAGGAGACTGTGATTGACTTGCAGTAGCAATCCTAAATTCTGCCTGCACAGAGGTGTAGGAATGAGCTGGTTTTGTCTCTGTAGCGGGAGCTGGCCCGGCAGACCCACGGCATCCTGGAGTACTACTGTCGTCTGCTGCAGGAGGATGGGCTGCCCCCATTGCGCTGTGCCCTCTGCATTGGGGGCATGTCTGTCAAGGAGCAGATGGAGACCATCAAACAGTAAGACCTTTTCGGAGTGTCCATGGGGCTGGAGCTGTTCTGTTTTCTGGCAGGGGGCTAAGGGGTGGCACCCTGGCTTCAGGACAACGTGGGGGTCAAAGTGATGTGCCAGGGAGGTGTCCTGCATGCGACAGGTATCCCAAGGGCCTGACCATGGCCTCCTTGCATCTCACAGTGGGGTACACATGATGGTGGCAACCCCTGGGCGCCTGATGGACCTGCTGCAGAAGAAGATGGTGAGCCTGGACATCTGCCGGTACCTGGCCTTGGATGAGGCTGACAGGATGATTGATATGGGTTTCGAGGGCGACATCCGTACCATCTTCTCCTACTTCAAGGTACTGCCACAGTAGGAGCACCCCAAAGCTACGTCCTTCACCAAGTTGGGTGAGTGCTAAAGGCTTCTTCCCTGTGCAGGGCCAGCGGCAAACTCTCCTCTTCAGTGCCACAATGCCCAAGAAGATCCAGAACTTTGCCAAGAGTGCCTTGGTGAAGCCCATCACCATTAATGTTGGACGAGCAGGTGCTGCCAGCCTGGATGTTGTGCAGGTGAGATGTTTGAGTGCTCCCTCATACCTGTGTGGGAGGCCAGAAACATTCATGAAGGCATTTAATGCCTCCATCTGCTAAGGAGCTGGGGCTCATGGCCCTCTTTACCAGCTAGCTAAGGGATACCAAGCAGTGGCAGCTCCTCTGCTGCCTGACCCATCCCTGTGCTTGTTCCTAGGAGGTGGAGTATGTGAAAGAGGAGGCCAAGATGGTGTACCTGCTGGAGTGCCTGCAGAAGACCCCTCCACCTGTGAGTGTACTGGGGACAATGTTGGCACACCAGGGCACGGGGGGAGCTCTGCAGGGTGGGCATGTGACTGAGCCATGCTCCACGTATGAGCAGGTCCTGGGACCAACAGTGCTGTGTGCTTTGCTCAGTGAGAGGGAATGGGCTTCCCCAGGGGGCTGTGTTGGTGCCAGCAGTGCCAGCCTGCAGAAAAGGCTCTGCTATGATGCCCGTGCTCCTGCAGGTGCTGATCTTCGCAGAGAAGAAGGCAGATGTTGATGCAATCCATGAGTACCTGCTGCTCAAGGGCGTGGAAGCTGTGGCCATCCACGGAGGGAAAGGTCAGTGAGGGTCCCAGGGAGGGCTGGGCTGTGGTGTGACCCCACTCCTGCCAGAGATGTGTGTGGCCACAGGAGATCCCAGCATGGAGCAATTAGTGATAGAGTGAGAAAGGGCTGTGGCAGTGTCAGGAGTGATCTCCACATTGTACATCTCAGGCATAAGCACAGTGCAGGTCCTTATGGGATGTAGAGGCCCCTCTGCTCCTTCATTGGGAGAAGGGCTGCCTAAGGAAGCGATGCTTGGCTCTGAGGCCATAGTGGTTGCTGCAATAGGTAGGGCTGGGAGTTCTGCTCTTGCTGATCTTTTCTGCCGGGCCTTTGCAGATCAGGAAGAACGGACAAAAGCCATCGAGGCCTTTCGGGATGGGAAGAAGGATGTCCTGGTTGCCACTGATGTTGCTTCCAAGGGCCTGGACTTCCCAGCCATCCAGCACGTCATCAATTACGACATGCCAGAGGAGATTGAGAACTATGGTGGGCACTGGGCCTCGTGGGAGGGGTCTAGAGCCAGCTTTGTGCTTGTCTCTGCAGTGTCTTGGGGCAGGGATGGTCTGTCACACTGCACTCACCTGGGGCTGATCCTGTCCCTGTCTCTGCAGTTCACCGCATCGGGCGTACAGGCCGTTCGGGCAACACCGGCATTGCCACCACCTTCATCAACAAGGCCTGTGGTGAGGAACAGCGCGGGGCTGGGGGCTGGAGGAGGCAGCTGGGCAGTGGCAAGGAGGTGTTCTGAGCAAGCAGGATGGCTGGTGGGGGGGCAGATGGTAGTGCTAGGCTTTGTGTGACCTATGTGTCTGCCCCCAGATGAGTCAGTGCTGATGGACCTGAAGGCTCTGCTCCTGGAGGCGAAACAGAAGGTGCCGCCTGTGCTCCAGGTGCTGCACTGGGGAGACGAGACCATGCTGGACATTGGAGGTGAGAGACCCCAGGCTGACACAGGGACCCCCTCAGGCCTGCTGCAAAACCTAGGCTCCAAACATGACCCCCAGCTCCCAGTGCTGGAGCACGGGGGAGACACTGGTGTGGCCCCTTTGCTCTGGGGTGAGGGCTGCTGTGCTGTGCTGTCCTGGCCCTGACCCTGTCTCTCCTGTTGCAGACGAGCGGGGCTGTGCCTTCTGCGGCGGCCTGGGCCATCGCATCACTGACTGCCCCAAGCTAGAGGCAATGCGGACCAAGCAAGTCAGCAACATCGGCCGCAAGGACTACCTGGCCCACAGCTCCATGGACTTCTAACCTGGGGAGCGTGTTGCCCACACTCCCCCTGGATGGACCTGGGTTCCCTTTCAGCCCAGGGGACTGTCTTGCGTGACTGTAGCCCCTTTTCCAGAATTTTGGTCACCACCGAGACTGTTGCCAGCTCAGCCTGACGAAGCTCCTGCCCCAGAAGGAAATGTATGGAGCTGTGCTGCTACAGCCCATTACATCAGCTGTGTGTTGGGCAAGCAGGTAGCTGTGCCTGAGGGCAAGGGAAAGCCCCAGGTGCGGCAACTGGTCTGGCCAGCTGCCTGCTGCCCCTACCAGCCCCCTGCAGTGGTGGGGTCAGGGTCTTGGATTGCTCCTTACAAATCCCCCCAGTTTCTCTGGGCCCACCTCCCTCACCTGGATTTGTGCATCCTCAGTGGGTGGCTCTTCCCATCTCCCCAGATGCGCTGGGATGCAGCCAGGGTGAGGCAGAGCGTGCCATGCTCTTGTCAGGCGCTCCCCAAGGTGCTTCCTGTGCTCTGCCCCCACGTTCTGCCCCAGTGCCCTGCTGCGAGGGGGAGGGCAAGCACATGGACACCTCCTATGGCCCAGCCTCTGCCCCCCATCCCACACCCCAAAAAGGGGAAGTCACTCTGAGAAGGAAGTCTGCCCCACGCCTTTCATTCAGCTGCATCAGTCACATTTTCTCTGCTGTGGGAGAGTCCCTGATTCTTGCGCTGGCAGCCAGGGTGGACTGGGCCTATGGAGAGACCAGTGAAGGATGGGATCCTCTATGTGCAGCACTCCAAATTTGGAAAGGTAAAGTGTGGATTTGGGGCGGGTAGAGGGTTGCCTGATATGTCGTGACACCAGGCCTGGGGCTGGGCCCTCGGCAGCCTGAGGAGGGGGGACTGGAGCCAGACCCCTTGGAGCTGCCCTGGGGGGAGCCCTGGGCTCTGCAGCCCTACAAGTGGGACTCTCCCTGTGGCTGAGAGGACTCATCTGTGTGGGCACCCACTCTGGCTCACCCCCATGTGGGGTCGTTCTTACTTGGTCACCATCTGAGTTGCAATGAAAGAATAAATGTGCGTTAATGCAGGCGCAGCTCCAGTGTGTGTGTGTGGGAGTGGGGCCCTAGGGCAGCACATGAGATATGGGGGGCCAGCGCCATCTGAGGGACACCCTTATGGCTTGGACTTCTCCCCTGTGCCCTCAGCGTGGACACAGAGTGCCACAGCCTTTTGGGGAGGGTATGGGTGATGTGGTGGGAGTACCTGGGGTCGGGTCAGCTCCAGGGAGCTATCGGCTGTTGGCAAAGGAGGCCCCCCCACGCATTCTGGCTGTGCTGTGGCAGGGTGGCCATGTCCTGTGGAGGTCTCAGTGGGTGTGTGGGGCTGCAGTCACATTCTGACCTCCCTGCTGAGTAAGGGCCAAGCCCTGGAAGCCCAGTGGGTAGCCCCGCATGTGAGGAGCTCATGGCCTGCCATGTAGGTGAACTGGGGGCAGTGGGTATTTTGGATGCTTGGCTGCATCTGGTTCCTGCAGGGCGGAGGTCCTGCTGCACTTTTGAGGTACATGGTGGCACATGCCCCCACTATCCCATGACACACGGGGAAGATGCTGGTGCTGCAGAGGCTCCCCTGGGAGGAAGTGGGCTGCTCGGCAGATGTGAGGCTGCCAGCAGGAGCCTCAGCAGCTCAAAATGGCTTTAATTTGCATCAGGGTCTGTCCTGAGAACAGCTCGAGAGCTCAGCTACAGGGTGGCAGGCCGGCACTTGCAGCAGGGAACAAAGAGCAGGACCTGGTGCTCAGGGAGCCAGGAGTGAGCATGACTCACCCAGCAAGCCATGCCAAGCCTGCTTGGGGCAAGGCCCCCCTCAACCTAGCTTTGGGCCTGCCCTGCCCCACAGTTCAGGGGTCTGTGCTGCCTCCTGTTCTCTGTGCCCTCCAACAGCACCTGGTGGGTGCAGCCCGGGACTCCCCTATGCCCCTTGTGCCCTGTATGGCTCTTCCTGAGCACTGCTGACCCTCTGTGGAGGGCAGTGCTGCCAGATGCAGCAAGCAGCTCTTTGCTGACCCATTTTTTCCCTGCCTGTGGCCTTCCCATGCATTAGAGGTCCTGGAGGAAGATGCGAGCCCAGCTGTTCGCTGCCAGCCCTTCTGGTGTGGCCCGCATGGAGAAGTTTGATGTGCGGGATGATGGCACAATCCCAGAGAAGACGTCCCTGCAGCGGTGTGCCCGCCGGGTGATCCGCCTCTCCGACTGTGTCTCCGTGGGCCCGGCAAGCACAGAGAGCTGCCCCAAAGCCACCGCTGCCTTCTACCTCACTACCACGGAGAAGAGCTACATGTTGGCAGCCGAGAAACGGGACGAATGGATCACCCAGCTCTGCCAGCTGGCTTTCCAGGTACCAAGGGATCTGGCAGAGCCAAGAGCCCTTGTGGTGCTCCTGCTTGGTCGAGCTGGGGAGCTCCAGGGCAGGCAGGGGGCTTGTACCTCCCTGTCCCAGGCCATGCTCATGTCCCTTTGTTTCAGGCTGCAAAAGAGACAGTGCCAAGTAGTGCCAGGACCCAGACCGGCCCCACTGTCCCCATGGAGGAGAACTCCCTCTACTCCTCATGGCAGGACTGTACGTGCAGGGGTGATGGATAGGACTGGGGTGGGCTGCAGCTCAGTGCTGCAGTGCTGACCCCGGGCTTGTTTTGCTCCCACAGTGACTGAATTCCTGGTGCTGGTTGTCCAGACAGACGCAGCCACCCGCTGTGGCCTGCATGGGCACTACCTGCTCTCAGCCCTTCCCCAGAGCCTCACGCTAAAGGACCCCCAGTCCCGCCAGCCCCTGCTCACCTGGCCCTACCCCTTCCTTCGAAAGTTTGGCCAGGATCAGGTGAGTCCTCCACTCCCTTCTTGGGGCTGTTGCCTGCCCAAGGGCAGTGCCAGCCCCTCATGTTCCCCTCTAACCCCGCAGGCTGTCTTCTCCTTCGAGGCTGGCCGCCGCAGTGACTCTGGAGAGGGTACCTTCACCTTCAGCACCCCACGGGCCCCTGAGCTCTGCCGGGCTGTGGCTGCTGCCATCGCCTGCCAGCAGCAGGGCAAGGACACCCCGGACCCCAGACTCTTCTCTGTCTCAGACCCCCAGCTCTTTGCACAGGGCCTTGAGCCACAGCCCTGGGGGCCTGCGAATGAGGATCCCCAGCCCAGCCCAGCTCTGGGGGGGACACAGCCTGCCTCCCACCCCCCTGCCAGCCTCCTCCGCTTCACCCCACCGGATGCAGAGGCCTCACGCCCCATCATCTATGCCTCCATTGCCCGGGGCCAGCAGCCCCTCTTGGCACCAGGGCAGCCAGGCTCCGGTGAGCCCTGGGCCGTGGGGAAGCCACTCCCTGAGCATCTCTATGAAAACATCTTCACTGCAGAATCACATCCAGCCGGGGCGCAGGAAGAGGAGGAGGAAGGGGAATTGTACCTGGGGTGCCGGCAGGCCCCTGAGGGCCACAGCAACGAGGGGGGGCCCCTCTATGACAACCGGGCCACCCTGGCACAGACCCCCCGGGCCGGGGGCTGGGGGCGTGGGGGACAGGAGGCACTGTCGGGGCGCTCTGGGCAAAAGCCTCACAGCACCCTCCGGGCTAAGCTGGTGCGGCTGCTGAGCCGGGAGAGCCCAGGAGCGCGGGACTGGGCCTGATGTCGCCGGTGCCGGTCGGTGCCGTTTGGTCAATAAAGGTCCTTCCCGAACTCGGCTCCGCTGTGCTGCGGGGAGCAGGGGGACGGGTGGGGGCAGCTCTCGCCTCCCCGCGAGGGGGCGCCGCCGTGCCCGCCCCGGCAGGCGAAGGCGCGCACAGCGAGGGGCTGAAACGCTCGCTAGCTCCGCCCTCTCCGGTCCTATATAAGGTGGGGCCGGGCCGGGCGGGGGCGGTGCCCGGGTTCGAGTCCCCCGTCGGCCCGCACCGCCTGGTCTCCTCCCGCCGTCTTCGCCGGGCCCCGCTGGCTGCGGGTGAGTGCGGGGAGCCGGGCCGTGGCGGGGGACTCCGTCTTCTGCCGCGGGTGATGGGGGCGTCAGAGGTGGAGGGCTGAGGCCTGGCTCAAGGGGAAGGCGGGTGGTCGGGGTTGGGGTCGGGCCCGTGTGAGGCAGAGCCGGCGTCCCGGACCTCGGGGAGGGGCGGCGGTGTGGGATGGGGAGGGCTCCCGGGGCCCCCCGCGGGTCAGAGTGGGGCTCCCTAGCAGTAGGAAGCGCTGCCTAGCCTGTGCACGCTGGGGACCCCCGGTGCAGCCGGACCCCGTCCCGCCGGGGACGGGTGGGGGGTATCCGCCCGCTCCGAGCCGCCCAGTCCCGGCGCTTCGCTGGGGCTTGCGCGGCTGCCGGGCGCCGGGAATGCCTGACACGCAGCTCTTCCCCCGGCCCTCCCGAGCGGGGAGCGGGTTGGTGTCGTCTTACACGCCTTATATAGCCCGCAGCGGCCCGGCGAGAGCGGGGGCACGTTGGCCCCCGGCCCTACAGCCGCACCGCCGGCCCGTGCGAGGCGTGGGGAGTCCCGCAACCGGCCCTGTCCGCCCTCGGGACGAAGGTCCTGGGGGCGTTCGTGGGGGTCTAGCTGCTTCTACCAGGTAAAAGGTGGCAAGAGGCTGGTGCTGGCCCATCTGCCCGGAGCCTTGGCCGGCTGACAGCTGTCAGGCAGGGGAGCGCCGGGATTCCCTCCTGCCGAAGCCCCGGAGATGGGCTCGCTCCCAGGGAGCATCTGCTCGGCCGGCTGCCGGAGCGCCAGCCTGACTGCTCTGCCAGGCGCCTCGGGTGGCATCACGCAGCTCCTGTGCTGCTGTTGCTGCTAATTCATCTGGCAAAAATGCTTCTGGTTCATATCCTTCTGTACCTGCTGTTGCTCCTCTGTGGTTTGAATAGCCTTGGCTCTCAGCAGCAGGAAATCCTGGGGTGCTGCAAGGGAGAGCATATCCCAGGTTTGGGAGGAGAGCAGAGCCCACAGACACTCCACTGTGGGTGGCAGCAGGGCTGTGCCTGGCTCCCTGGCACTAGTCAGTGTTAGCCTGGGCCCCTCAGCTCTGACGTTGCTGGAGGAGATGCTGATGGATTTGGGGTGCGTCTCTAACCACAGTGTAGGATGGTCAGGGTGGAGTTACAGATGGAAACGTGACCTGCCTCCTGTCCTGCCCTGCCAGGCGCCGAGCCCTCTCCTTGCCTGCTCTCCCTGCATTGTTCCCACGTACCCTAACACCAGGATCACACCCTCTTCCCTTGCAGAGATGGGCGATATGGAGTCCTACAAGGTGATGCTGAACGGGCCGGCACCATGGGGCTTCAGGCTGCAGGGAGGGAAGGATTTCAGCATGCCACTCTCCATCTCCAGGGTAAGAGAAGCCAAGGCTGGTGACACCCATCCTTCCTCCCACCTCTGTGGGGGGGAGGCCGCAGTGGCTGGAGCAGAGCCGTACGGGGGATGTAGATGAGCAAGGGCCCTGGGAATGCTGCATCCTGCCCTGCCTGTCTCCACATAGCCTCCTTGGTCCCTTATCAGCTGCAGCACAGAAGGGGGGTGTTCCGGGCAGAGAGCTGCAGCAGAAACGTGAAATTCTGCACAGCCTCTGCAGAGGGGGGGCAGGGGAGGCCCTCTTCCGGAGTGTGCCCACCACAGCGGGAGGGGATCTGCTCTCTGAGATGTGGGACTGGCTTCCTGGTCTGCACCCCGCTGCTGGGCTTGGCATCCCAGGACCCGGCCAGTGCCCTTCTGCCCTCCCTTCCACAGCGCAACTCCCAACTCCATGCTTGAGCTCACTCCTGAAATGGGCATGGAGAGGAGGAAGCTGTGCTGCTGCCTGCACAGGGACGTGACTCCCTCCACAAAACTGTCCCATTTCTCCAGTGAGAGCCATTGTGCCACAGCTGGTTGTGCCTGAGGCTGCTGGTTTGAGCCTCTCCCGTTTCAATTCTCCCGGTCTGACCCCGGCCATGTGCAGGTCCCCGGCCCCAGGCGGGTGCTGGCCACAGCTCTGGCCACGCAATTGCCTTATAAGCCTTGGAATGTGACTGCATCGCCTCTGCTGCTGGCGCTTGGGCAGCTGGCACGGAGGCTGCTTCTCAAAGGACAGCTTTGCTCGTGGCATCGAGCACTGCGTGGGGACCTGCCCCTGGCACGAGCCAGGCACTGCACGCCTGTCCCAGAGGGCACGGATCTCCACAGCATCTCAGCACAGAGCACAGGCCCTGAGGGCACTGTGTGAGGCTGGAGTCGCCAGTGCCTCTGCCCTGGGGCTTGCTGATCTCTGCTGAGCGCGCAGAGACGGCTTCAGCGAGTTTATTCTCTAAAAAATGTTTCTCTTGGCTGCGAGCCAGCGCTTAACAAAGGGTCTGGTCGGATGGAGGAGCCTCCCAGAGCCCGGGGCAGGGGCCTCGTGAAGCAGCGCTTGGTGGGGCTGGGGCCGTGCTGCCGTCCTGGCCAGGAGCACCGAGGACATTCCCAGGGGATGCAGCCAGCTTTGGGGGGCTCTCTGGTGAGGCTGGGCTGCATGGCAGGGCAGTGTGCTCTGATGGGCAGGGGTGAGCCTGTGCTACTCTGTGCTCCAGAGGCATCCCCAACCCCAGAGCTCCTGCCCAGAGCATGCTGCTCTCCTTGACCACTGCTTCCCATGAGCTGGCCCTGCCACAGTGGGTTGGAAGGAAACGTCCTGCCCTGGCTTTGTGGGCTGCAGTGGGGTTGTGCTCTGCAGGGGTGGGCAGCACATGGCAGCACTGGTGTGTCCATTGGCTTGACTTTCAGCTGTGTCCATTGCTGTGACACTCCTGGGTGACCAGTGAGGCTGCTTCAGCTCACTGATCACAAAAAAGAGGTGCCACCATGGCCCTCTGAACATGTACCTCCTGTGGCAAGGGGCTCTGCTAGGGTGCTGAAACCTCTGCTAGGCAGGCTGTAAACCATGGTCCCTGTGATGGAGCTGGGGTAAGGGCTGCAGTGTGGGGAGCTGGATGCTGTGTGGCACATCGTGGCATCTGCTAGCCGGGGAAGAGGAGAGACCCTTTGGTGCTGCTGGTGGGAAAGCACTGAGGGAGGCTCTGTCCTGGAGGCCCCTGGACAGGGCCGTAGGTGAGCACCTCCCTGGATGTGGTGATGGATGTGCAGGGAACAAAAGACTGACTGGGTGGAGAGGGGAGGAAGGAAGCCCTGGTTAGCGGGCCCAGTGGGAGGTAGGAGGGCTGGCACTGCCATGGCTCCTGGCTGAGCTAGCACCTGTCAAAGAGGTTTCCTGCATGTTGGCATGGAGGGGGACGGGAAGTGCTGACCAGGCTGGGTGAGGCTTTGTGACGCAACCTGACGTGCTCTCCCCTTCCTGGGCAGCCATGTGAAAACCTCTCCCAGCTCCTACTCCTGCCTCCAAACCCACGCAGCCGCCCCATGCCCTCCCCAGCCCTCCAGGGGCAGCAAGCTGGAGCTTGCAGCAGCATGGCCAGGAGCTGGGGGCACCACTGCTGCTGCGGGCACCCTCCTGTGCCGGGCAGGAGGAACACTGTCCCACTGGGAATAGCAGTGGGATGCAGGTGGAACTGGGCCACATCCAGCCAATATGTGGTGTTTGGCCTTGTGTGGAGGGCTGGTGCTGGCCTAGGGAAGGGACATGTGGCTCTGGGGCGAGCCGGGTTCTGCAAGGAGGGGCCAGGACTCTGTGGCAGGGATTTTTCAGCCCTCTGACAGTGCTGGGAATCTGGCTCGCTCCTTTTATGTTCATGTCGAACAGGACTTGAGGAAATACTTGGTCTGGGTCCAAACGCCTCGAGTTCTTCCATGCTGGAGGAGCAGGAATGGCTGCAGCCTGTCCACGTCTGTCTGTCTGTCTGTCAGTGCCTGGGAGCTGTGTGCGGTGCTCCGGGCCCCGCTCGCCTCTGGCTGTGCATCCCTGGTGGGAGGGGAGGGCAGCTGCCGCTTCCCAGCATGAGGTTAACGTAGAGCCCGTGCCATGGAGCCATGGCAGGGGCAAGGCGCATCCCTGGCACTGTGGCCGGCAAGGGGAACTTGTGGCTGTGCTCCCGGCTGTCCCAGCGGGGCGACGTGGGTGGGGGCGGGTGTCTCCCTGCCCCGGGAGGGCTCCTGCTCCTCTGCGGGAATGAGGTAATGTCTGCGCCTGCTGGGAACGGGACGGGAGCGCGGGCGGCTGGGGGGGAGTGCCCAAGGGGTGCCTCCCCTGTCCCTCCCCGCCCAGGCGAAGGGCTGGACATGCCTGTGGTTTGCAGTGAGATGTGGGCTGGCCAGCGGGCCCTGACTCACTGTGCTCCCTTCCTGCCCCAGGACCACAGGGATGACTCCCAGGGTGTCTGGGCTTCTTGCCGAGGCTGAGGCAGCGCTGCCTCTGCTTGGCGTCACGGTGATGAGACCCTGGGGTGCTGGCAGGGTCCCCAGCGGTGCCAGAGGGCAGGGCCTGGGCAGCACCCTGGAGTAGCGCTTTGCCTCTGCTGCTGCCGAGGGGAAGAGGCTGCTCTGGGCTCATGCCAAGGGAAATGGGGAGTAATCTGGGGGTCCCTGCCTCCTCCTGGGTCTGGCCTGGGTGGGTGTCCTGTGCTGGGCAGGCCCCTGGGAGGAAGTGCAGGGGATCCTGAGCCCCTGCAGGCCCCTGCCCTCACAAGGATGGCCCTCTGTTCCCATGTCACCACTCGGCTGTTCCGGCTCTCCCTAACTCTGTCTATGCTGCAGCTGACTCCAGGCGGGAAGGCAGCCCAGGCTGGCGTGGGAGTGGGTGACTGGGTGCTGTACATCGACGGGGAGAGCACCAATGCCATGACACACATCGAGGCCCAGAACAGGATCCGCGCCTGTGGGGACAGGCTCTGCCTCACCCTGAGCAGGTAGGAATTGTGGGTCCTGCAAACGTGGGGTTCTGGTGTGACTGGAGCATAATCAGGGCCCTCTGCCCAGTGCCACCTCCTGGCATGAACATCTCCCAGCATCACCTCTCCTTGCTTAGAGCCTGGAAGCCCCTGGCTGTGTCCAAGGTCTCTGCTTGCCTGGATAAGGCTTAGCCTGGCTGCAAGCCACAGGGCAGTGCCAGCTGGCCATGGTTCCCCTCGGTTGGGTGCTGCATCCCTAGGGTACCAGCATGCTGGTAGTGTCTGGGCCAGGTCCAGCACCTGCCCATCTGTCTCCTCTCTTGCAGAGCCCAGAACCAGCTGGGGAAGCCGCAGAAGGTATGTGTCACTCCTGGTGCCGCAGCAGCAGCTCAGCCTCATCTCAGGGGAAGGGAATCTCAAAGTGTAGTCAAACAAATGGACTTTGCTCCTGGGGCTTTTAGGAAGCTGGAGTGTGTTTGGAGGTTTAGAAAACCCAGCTGGAGGAGCAGCTCTGACCTCTGGCACCATGGAGGATTGGAGCGAGTGGGGTCTGGGCCCAGATTGTCTGTGCCCCTGCTGGTGCTGGGTAGGCAGGGGTGCAGAGGGGCCAGCACAGGGGAGGAGGCTGGGCAGGTGCAGCACTGTGTTTGCTAGTGCTGGGGAGTGCCCTGGCACAGGGAGGCAGGGCTGGGGCTGGTGACTGGTGGCTCCTGGGCAGAAGCCATCTGCATGTGTTCAGCTTTGTGCCATGGGATGGTTGCGATCGGCGTGTGTGCATGCACCGCCCTGCCATGGGCATCAGCGAGTGTCCGGGGCACCTACTAATCTTCAAATGACCCTCAAGCTGGGTTTGTGACTTGCTGTTGCTGGACCAGGTGCCCTGTGGAGTGAGGTGCCAGCCTGGCAGAGCCTGGTCTCCAAGGTGCACGTGCTGTCCGGCTTTCCTACCTGGCTGCCTGCTGTGCTTCCTGGCCCAGGGCTGCCCCTTGCATGCTGCTTGACATGTGAGCCCGTGTCTGTGTGTTTTGTCTCGCTCAGGACTCACTCCCCTGCTCTGAACCCCTGAAATATAACTTCGCTCCCAGCACCACCCTCAACAAAACAGCTCGGCCCTTTGGGGCCGGCTCACCTCCGAACCCACGGCCCGGGCTGGTGACGAAACCCGTGACGTACGTGCCCCTGGCGCCCGCCTGCACCCCCCAGCACAACGGGTATGTTGCTGTCCATCCTGCTCCCTGAGGATCGGGGGGAACCTGCTGCCCAGCCCTGCTGCGCCTTGCATGCCAGGCACCCTGGGTGGGAGGGGGTGACAGTGCCTGTGCCAGGGTCCCCGGTGGCTGGTGCTGAGGTGGCGTAACAGGACTGTCACACACAGGGACACACAGCCACCCTTGTGCCAGTTCCTCACTCAGGGATATGTCATCCTGTGGGGACTCCTGGAAGGCTTGACACGGTGGCTGTAGCAGGACACTGGCTGGCATCTGCAGCGGCAGGGAAACAGTGACTGGTTGTTGCCACAGCTGGTGCCTGCCTGGGGACATCCTGCTGGTCCCCTGGCTGCAGGAATGGGCTGGGCAGAGTGATGGCCTCCAGCCCTGCCACACTGTTCTCCCCTGGCTCTGCTCGGCTGCATGTGTCCAGCAGCTGCTGGTCCCTGCTCCTCGTGCCAGAGCTGCTGTGGTGCCCAGGAACTGGGCAGTGGGGCGGGATGTGGCACTGACTGCCCTGGGCATCCAGGCCTGTTCTGGGGGCTGAGGGAGCACAGTCTGGTCCGTTGGCATCTGTCCCTGTGTCCCAGTGTGCTCTCAGCCCTGGGCGAGCTGGGTGTGAGACTCAGGGATAGGGGGGCTAATGCAGGCCATAGGTGAGCTCTGGAAATTTCTTGGGTGCTGCAGGTCTAATTTCACCTTCCTTTTTCTTTCTTTCTCTCCTCCCTTTCTCTTTCCCTCTCCCTACAGGTGCTGAGCCTTGACAAGTCAGTAAGCCTTTTGCCTGCTCTCTCTATCCTCCCTGCATGCCTCTTCCCTGCCAAGTGCCCCGTCCTCTGGGGCAGGGCCAGCCTGGGGATGGGCAGCACACGCTGCTCTGCCCATGTGGGTGGGACACTCCTGGCACCAAGCTGTCCCCAGTGTAGAGGGTCAGTGCTGCCTGTCTGCCAACTGCTGGGGCCCTGGAGTGTCCTTGTGTGTGATCCATTCCCTGTTCCCCAAGATGTGGCTCGGCTGGGTGAGGGCTGATGGGCTGTGCTGGGCACCGTGCCCAGGGCCAGGTGGCACTGCCATAGACAGTCATGACTGTGGTGCAGCTTCCCTGGTGGGAAGATTTTTGACCTTGACTTATTCTTGCTCTGTCCTTTCTCCTTCTGGCCCTTGGGGACAGTTTCAAATTGCCAGGAATGGTGGTGGTCTTTCCAGACTCAGTTCTTCAAGGGCCCAGCCTTTGTGGAGAAGGAGTTGGGGGGTGGGGAGGAAGACAAGGTGTGGCGTCTCTGGTATTGGTGTGCTGCAATTCTGTGCTGGGCAAGGTTGGGGACAGCCCCAGGAGATCTGTCAGATTTGACAGATGACTCTGTCACTCACAGGCAGCCCCTGCAGCCGCTGGAGTCCCCCAGCACCCCTGTGTGTGACCCTGTGAAGCTGCGGATGTTAGAGGACATTGATGACTCAAAGCCCCACAGCTGGACCTCCCAGTCCCGCTCCTTCCGCAAACTGTCCCGGCTGGTGGGCGCAGACACCAGTGAGTTCCCACAGGGCCTGGTGCTGGCTGACTGCCCAGCTTTGCCAGGGCATTTGGAGCTGGATAAAGGCTTTGGTGCCTCGTGGCACTGGAGTGTTGGTTTTGGCCCTGTGGGGTGATTGAGCCAGCTGGAGCTGTCTGGGGCTCTGTGGGCTCATGGTGGTGCCGCTGTGCTGGGGTCGTGCTCTGCCCCATTGCCAGGCAGGGCCATGTCTTGGGACAGGTGGGCAGTGGGAGGAGAGGTCCTTTTCCCTTTTCTGGTCCTTTTCCCTTTCCACTGTCTCTGGGCCTCAGTTGCCACAGACTGACCATCTCCCCCTTTCTCTCCTGTTTGCTCAGTGGAGGATGGTGAGGATGAGCTTGTTAAAAAGCCCAGGTAAGGGGAGCGTGTGCTGGGGCAGCAGCAGGAGCCACAAGGCTCAGCCCACACGCCTGGTTCTCTCTCACTGCTTGCAGTCACTCAGGGGAAGCTCTTTGCCCTGTTGCTGTTTCTTCTCTCCATCTCCAAGAGTCAAGCTGTTGGTGGAGCTGCAGAGCTCACCCTGCTCTCGCGCCACAGTGGGCACTGCCAGAGCTCGGCCACTGCTCTGGCCATCACCTCGGGAGGGTCCTGTCTGGACACTCACTGGCCAGAAAAGATGTCCTGTGCTGGGTAGGACCTGCTGGGCACTGCTGGCGCCAAGCTGGGGAGGCCAAGCTCTACCATTGCTCCAAAGGATCTGGAGAAGGCTGGTGCACTGACAACACCTTGCTGGGGGTATTGGGAGCAATAGGCAGCTAGGCAGCAACTGGACAGTGTGCGTGAGCCTGGCGTGGGGCTGCGGGATGGCAGGGCAGAGCTGGGTGAGTGTCACCAACTTCTCCTAGTTCTGGAGTGCCTTTGTGAGGGACGGGCTGAGCCGTGGTCAAATACTCAGTGTTGTGCTACCATTTTTTCCAATATCACAGGGATGCCCGTGGGTCCAGCTGGGGCACAGTGGAGCAGTGGTGAGTGCCAGGTCTGGTGAGGGCACCTTCGGCAGACTGCCTTGTGCTGCAGTGTTGGGCAGGGTCGGTGATTGGTACTGGCTGAAGCTCCTGCGCTCTCTCACTCACAGGCAGCCCCCGCAGCCTCTGGAGCCCCCCAACACTCCTGGGTGTGATCCTGGGA